>JAQIXW010003003.1:0-14020 GCA_034700685.1 Willowsia buskii | reverse complement strand
TTAAATAAAATTCCAGTATAATATATTCTTACACGATCCTTTTGGATTTCAGATTTGGTGGGCACATACGATAATACCGGTATGAACAACATCAAGGTAAAGTGCTGTGATGTTCCCGACCCTCTGAAAAAATGCGTGCCCAAAGAGGATCGTTTGCTCGTCAGGGTATGCGATAATTCCAAAAGCGACGAGGGTCTCCGTTGTGATTTCGAAGCGGAAACTGGCCTGTCTATGGACTATGATACAAATCAGAAGCTAGTCGACTTCTACTCTAGTGTTGGCTACACTTACAATGACGCGAAGAAAGATATTTCCAGTCGTATTGAGACAGCACTGAGCGATAAAATTAAAAAGGGGGCTCAAATGGAGTACCCGTGGGATGACATCACTCCATCGGTAATGGAAAATACGAAGGTTACATCAAAGACCATGTATATTAAGCCGTTCGAAAAGGTTGACCTGTACCAAATTGTTGGAAGATGCGATCACTTTTTGGTTCGAACTAATAGGTTTATGAGAATTATAAAAGATGAGAAAACGGGAAGGTTCAAGCCCCGTACGTATTTCGAAATTTAAAACTTGATTTATTAAAATATGCTATATGTATTTATTTTAGTTAATAAATAATTATTGAGATTGTCATCCAGTGAATCCCTGAAAAATTCGAGTAAACTCATATTCTGTTTGTGCAATGCTACTACAGCTTGGACTTATACTACCTCCAGCACAATTTCCATTATCCCGACCTACTGACCAAAACGCCAAAAATCCTATATGATTTTCGTTTGCCCACTGAACCAGCTTGCGTGCATGATCCTGCGTAAATATCTTCCCATTATAATTTCTTCCCAACATGGGCGTCACGCCCAGCATTTTATTTAATTCTTGAGTGGATTTCTCAGGCCAGATTTGTTTCATTTGCTGCAGGACTGATTTGGCTGCTCCAATTACGCTATCACCGAAGTCAGCACTGGGACCACCGAATTCCATTGTCATGGGATTAACTGTTGTCACTTGAACACCATTTGATTTTGCATTTTTCAGAATATCTACTCCCAGCATTGGAGTAAGACCGTAGTCCTCCGCTTGAACCATTAGAGTGTAACTCACTGTTGTATTTGGTCGTTCTCTCTGTACCTGTGCTAGAGCCTGGTTCATCCTGTCGGCATCCACAGTTGATTCAATGTCCACGTCTACATGATTTGTCCCCACGGCATCCAAAACAGTTTTGTAAGCGTTTGCCAGTTGATCAACAGTTGAGCAGAGGGTCTCAAAATATGGTCCCATGGCCCCTCCAGTTGCAACAATGAACTGTCCTCCAGCAGCTTGCACTTGTCGCACTGGTCCAATCACTTCAGGGTCGTCAATATCGTTTGCTCCGCCCCACTTTGGCTTACAACCTTCTGAACTTCCTAGGGCAAACGCGAGGGTGAAGTATTTTTGACCTGTTTTGGAGTACACTTGAGGAAGACTGGGACCATTCATGTTGACATCAAAGTAGGGTGCAAACAGAATATGCGATTGTGATGGAGGAGGAAAGCTTGGAAGCGTTGCAGGTGTTGTTGGAGCTGGCATGGGTTGGGATGAGGTTATCGTTGTAGAAACAGGCTTCGCTGTATTGTCAGGTGTTGGTGAAGGCATGGTGCTCGTGCAATCAGAGCTTCCAGCGGTAACAGTGTCACCACCCCCGTTGTCTTCATCACTGCCACCACCGCCTGCGCAGTTGACGTTAGCGGGCCAATCGCAGGTGGAGGTTGATGGATTAAAATAGAGACCTTGAGGACATGGCCTTACCAGCGCTTCATTATGATTGCATTGGATGTAGTTGGCACAATTAGATGGATCTGGAGTAAGCTTACCCTCTTCGCAAGAAGACACTGAGAAATATAATGTAAAACAAAGAAACATTGACTTCCTAATTCCTTGTGCTTAGATAAAGTATAAAAAAGTATGATGCGTGTGTTGTACTATATATTACGGTGCCTTACCTCCTGTCGTCATAAAAGAAAAAATAGCAATTACTAATACTGATGGTAGTGATGAGAATATATTAGTTGAAAGTTCACACGAAATTGCCATTATTGCGATGATTGACTAGAATGTATGGTTGAGTGGTTAAATGAATTTCTAACAAAATCTTCAACTGGAATTCCATCTACGTGGAACCAAATAAATAACAACACAGTTAACTTTACGTGCTTGAGTGGAATGCCAGACTGATGGAAACAAATCATTTGGTGTGGATATTTATAACGATTTTATTAGCATCTTATAAATACCTGCTCTGGTACAAATTATAGATCAAAATAGCATAGCAAGTTTTTTTTGAAACTTTCAATTGATTCAAATTAATTCTATGAATTTAGTGTATGTAGTAATACTTATTCGATAAAAATAGCACTCAATAACAAGTTTCCTAACATGCTTAGGCATATATTCATGTTTAGCTCGAATTTTCCATAATGAAAAGAGTAACCCTGACCGTGAACTTTGGTTGGAGGATGCGGATGTATGCTTTGTTATTATTCTCATTCAAATGAGATTATCAATAATCAATTATGTAATGACAACAACTGTCAACAAAGTCAGACTTTTAATCACAATACAAGCTTTATTTATTTGCAGAAAGAATTTACGTCATAGCGAAACTTGCCAATGCAACTCCACTGGATCAATATCGCATTCCTTAGCGAGCATTTCCAGCTCCCTGTGTAAATAACAGCTCATCACTTTGTTCATTTTTACTTGATCAGGAAACCAATCGGGGTGGCCAAAGAGACTGAAGTCAACTTGTTCGTGATGAGAAGACGAACATCCTAGAAGAACTAAAATACAAGAAATAATAATTATTGCGAGTTTTGAAACATTTATTTATCACAGTTTAAGTAGTTTTACGTACCTGCTGTCAAGAACCCATCTTTCATTAATGGTGCGTGATAAATATTTTGAACAGGTAGTCCCATCAAATTGTACTGAACATTGCAAGACTGTGGAATGCACGACATACTACTTCTGTACTTGCACAATTTTATACTCTGGCATTTGTCCAGAAGACTATGAACCCACGAAGGTATTAGCCACAACATGAATGCCAAGTGCTTCCAAATTATGTAGGTTCCTTCGTCTTTCATAATTTGCTGTAAGCTCTGATTAGCCTTTAACACTCGTTCCTTGGCGGAGCTAGACTTAATTGGCACCTTGATATAACCCCCACTCCAATGATTGGTCAGCTTATTTTTAGGATGCTCTACTCCTAACACTGGAAGTGAAGTACTTATGAGAATATTTTCGGGCAGATCATCCTCAGGAATTTGACAATTATTTGCACAACCATCCAACAACGCCCCTCGTACAACTCCTGCTTGAAGGCCATATACAATAGCAGGGAAATGAACACCAAGCTTCCTACGAATTGCTCGTATTGGATGCAATGCACTTGTTCCACAAGCCATTGGAAGCATTTCAAAGTTTGAGAGGGGTTTTGAGGAAGGAAAGTTTTTTGCGTCTTTCCATGAAATATTTGGAAGTGTAAACGAAGCCACCACTTCTGGAAGGGAAAATAGAATCTTTAGTCCCGCATAGAAGCTTTTATGACCTTCGGTTGACCTGTCTTCTTCAATTTCATCTCCCAGTTTTCCTTGATTGTTATTATTAGGTGGTGATTCAGATCTAGACCATTCTCCTGGCGAGGTAACACCAGTTAGTTTGTCCAGTAAATGAACAAACGAGTATCCATCCATCAAAATATGATGAGCTTTGAAAGCAAAGTAGCTGTAAGACTCATCCTTGCTTCCATTTAGCACAAGCATTTGCCATAATGGCAGACCCTTTTGAAACTTTTCCTGGAACCAGCTAGCTACTACTCCTTTGAAGTCGCAACCACTGTTAAGCTCTTTCACTTGGAAATGATTCTCAAGTTTCACTTTTGTCACAATTTTCCGCTTGAACAAATATCCACAAAATTTCACGAGATCACAGTACAAGTTCTGGTAATTCTCATTTTGTTGTTGTGAAAGAAACAATGCTTCGAAAAGAGTGCTGAGTTTTTCTACATCAATTTGACCTTTAACCTTTAAGATAAATCCTCCAGTGAGAATGGGCTGCTTGTCTGGCGTATCATAGACCAGAAGAGTGTCATTCGGACTGCAGGGAATAAGATCTGAGTCAATTCGAGTAGCAAGCAAGTTGACAAAGTAGCGCCACAGAAACAATAGGAACAATGGAGGGCCGTATACAATCAAGATGAATAACCAGGCAACGGCATTCACCAGGAAGGATCTAAGATCCTGTAGGAACTTTTGCAACACCGTAGTTGACATTTTTGAAAAATTCAAAAATAATCAACTCTCACCAGTTTCAACAATAAAATAATTGAAACTAAACATTGTCACTCTTCATCGAACACACCACACTAGTTTACTTGAGCATCCTGCAATTTGTCAACGGCTTCTTCTGGTGAGGTGCCAAAAACCACAGACTTGTCATCAGTCCAACTGTCCACAAGCATCTATGCAATTTGCACAAATGTCTCATCATGAAACCTGTGCTAAATGCAAAGTAGGAGCTATATCGTCTTTTCAACAATGAAATGTGACAGTGGCAAAAGGTTCACATTATTTGCAACAACCATGGCTGTACAAAAGTCAATTGGTTTTGCATGCAGCTAACAGCCGCGTTTATTCTTTTTGCAAAGAGAAATCTAACCAAACTACAACAGCAAAACAAGCAATGAGCAGATAACACGAAGACCACATGTAATTACATTTTTGAAAAACATTGCTTCACTCTTTGTACTATTACAGCGCTAACGCTGCTCGGTCAGTCAGCGTCATTGTAACAACATCAACATAGTAACTATATAAAATCGTGCTAAGGGAAAAAGCAAATAAAGGTTGCAAGAAAGAAATAAAAGACTTATGGCATTGTTGACCACCGTCCTTCATCAACGATGTTGTCGCTCGCGAGCGAGTCATCACAAGTCAACCACTTCAAACAAACCACAGCGTGCTTGATAAATGCATGACAGTCAATAATACGAGATAAAATTGAAAACTCGTTTTTTAACCATAATAAACATTGCATTAGCTTTTGGTAAGCCACGCACACCTTTTTTGTGAGTTTTTGCTCATTGGAGTTTTCTTTATCACGATTGATTTCAAAAAACCTAAAGCTGCATGCAAAGCAATTAAAAACAAACTCATTTTGATAGAAAAAGGGCTTGCTTTATTTGGTTTTTTAACTGCAGCGTGCAGTAAATGTAATGGAATAGGATGGGTTAAAACACCTCCATCTTGTTATGGGCTCGGTTTTAAGCGTTGGTGACAAACGTAGCAATAACAAGCTAGTAAGCTAGTGCGTGCTAACATGTTTGGCACGCTAATTTCCTGCAAAGTAAAATGACACAAATCGTCATATCTTTTGTTTGAGTCATACAAAGCAGAGAAATTGAATTGAGGCAACTTGCAATAAAATACTATTGAGGACGGAGAGTGAATGACAAAAAATGTATTATTTTTTCCAAGGTGTAGATGACAAATGCGCAAAAAACTTTAGATAGAATATCGAATTATCGAATACAGACAGGTTTGTAATTATCTAAAGTTTTCTTTTTTTTCTTTCAAAAAGGGTTCGGCGTAGTATATTATATGATACGGTAGTCGGTTAGGTGTCGGTTAATGTGCAAAAGTAGGAAACAGGTTGAAGGAATGAAAAACTGTTGTGAGCATAAAATCTTTTGATTTTTATGATGCATTTTTGAAAAATGTATGTGATTTATTGTATGGTTATTTTTACGGCAACAGGAATACCGCTTTTTGCAACATTAGCATTAACATGCAATAATATGCAAATTTCAAAAATTATAACGTTGTTAGTCTCAGCAGTCAAAAGTATAATGTAGCTTGCTGTTGAATTATATTTTTATAATTATTCATTCCGGTTTTTCAAGAGGAGAGGAGAATGTTTTACTGGTTGTGTAATAAACCGTGACGACGGTGGCCGGGAAGATAAATTACCATTTGGTATTGACCTGTGCTAAACAAGTCGTTTTTTAAGCCCAAACCTTTAATCATATTCATTCCATAGGGATGAATTCATGCTGACAAAGTTACTTTATTTAAAATCGAGTAAATCAAAAAAGCGTGCCAATTACAACGGTGCAGCGCAAAAAATTAAACTTTGTGCAAAAAAGTACACTTTTAATAGAAAATGTAGTTTTTTTATACATCGTTATCTTGTATTCTTATAAGCTTATATGTAAAATCAAACTTGCGTATATGCTTTGGCTTTTACCCGCTATGCAATCGAACAACAATAATAAACTGAATCACCATTAAAAATATTATAGAAACATAAAACGCATAAATATAAGCATACATCTTAAAGATTATGTCAACTTTCATATAATCAATTGTCTTATCAGATTGCTCATGTACATGATATTCTTCACTTTCCAAATCCGCAACCTCTGGAATTATAGTTGATGGTATAACTTCTTCACTCTCTTCCAAACCATTATGACCAAAGGTGTGCTGCTCCATGCTTGCAATTTCCATCCTTGCGCCGATACCATCCAAAGGTTTCATAGTTTCTTCTTCAACAGTAGTTATCACTTCTGCTGCTCCTTTCATTGCATCATTTGGCATGCCTGTAGAACTAGCATCAATACTCTCAAAAAAGTTATTAAGCTGAGAATTTGACACATCATCCAGCATTTTCCCATGCACTATCGATAATTCAACATCATCTAGAGTGACGGATGGAATTGTCTCTGTTGGATAAGGATAATCCATCTTTTTGATGGACAGTAGCTCCTTCTCTACGCTTTCTAAAACAGTTATTAAACCACATATTCGTACTGAATAATGCTAAAAGAATGTATGTATTAAATTCTTATATTATGTATGTTTAAAAAAATAAAACTACTAATCAAGTTACTCATAAAGCCGTGCTGTAGAAGGGCTAAAATGGGGATCAAGATTGTAATACAGAATAAAGCTGAAAAGAGGTAAATATGTTCCTGTCGCTGACGCTTCATCAGTCCAGTCTGGAGTTTCTTTGAAATTTTACCAGTCGTGATTAACATGTTTATTTTAGTATTCTTCTGAACTAGCATGTTCGGCGTAGGGGTAGCTGTTTTGATGTCGTCTTCTGGCACAGAGATTTTAATGCTAGTTGTAGCCACCATTTTCTTTGAAAACTTGGAATTTTGGATTTAAAACTTTATGCGATGCAAATAAAAAGTCAGGAAATTGTTAATGTATTGAAAAATTGCTGCTTTCAGAATGATTATAAAACTCTTAAGTTGGTAAATACACTAAAAGGTGTGGTATGGTGATGCTAAAATTTTCCAAACATGTCGTCTTTGAAATGCCTTTGCACTGTTTTACAACACATTCATTTACTTACACAATGGGCTAATTGTATGAATGAACCATGAAACAAGAGCATTTCTACGAAGAAAAAATCCGCCTGAAATATCATGTAATGTGTCGATTCTGATACTTTTAGTGTTTCTCAAAAAGAAATTCGGATGATGTGAACATGAAATGATTTCTTGCGCACAACGTTTACGTGACGTGCTATATATAAATGTCATGTTTTTTAGTCCAAAATATTTTTGTTATGTATGTGTTAAAATTTTATTGGCTGCTGAATTGAGACTTCTTGATTACAATAATTGTTGTCATGCAACGATCCTTTTTAACGTGTAGGTTATTAGCAGTAGTTCACACTTCAGTTATGACTTATGAATATTATATAGGTGGTCCCATAGAAAGATCCTTATTATTCAAAGTTCAGTAGGAAACAGGAATTTTGTCGACTGGGTACCGGAAATGAGTACTTTCGATTTTTTCATCTGAAATGAAAGAAGAGCAAGTTCCTTGTAAAATTATGCGTTCCATGCTCTATACAATATTCTATGATTTTATTCTGTTTTGTAAATACATAAGAATGTCACAATTTGCATATTATAAATAGATAGTAGCTTACAGAGCCAGAAGTACAGAAACAGCATCGCAATTGTAAAGAGAACAGGTACCACGATCCTTACGTGTGGAGCCCATGAAATTCGGCACTGTTCCACCAACCCAATTTCTGCCGCCACCTGCTCCTCCTCAAACATCTGAATTGTGGTGGAAGTGGTTGTTTCCTCCTGCAGCGATTCATGTTCCTCTTCATGAGAGTTTAAAAATGAATTGTCAAGCTGGGTTTCCCTTGACATCACTACTTTTTTTTAAATGTCCGATCTTGTCCTTAAAATATCTTGTTAAATGCAAGCTAAACACAGTCTAATGCTCACTTCAAAAATTTAACGGCGAGTGCACACATTAATTTTAGGGTCTAAGTTGTTGGGATTTCAATGCAAGTAGTACTGTTTCTAGTGCAAGGACATGGTGAGTTACCGTGGAGTAAAACAGAACTGATTCTTAGAAGTGTTTGTAATGTAGATAGCGAATGTACCTTGGTAGTTTTAGCCTTATAAACAACTCGAATTGTATCTGGTGTCGAATGTCAAAAGCAGTTAAAAATTATACGTTGACAGATAAAATAGCTTATGCCGCTTTGGTGGAGTGATGTCACGTAAAGTTGGTGTTAGAGATCTTATGTGTCCTGTACTCCTGTATGTGACGCTGTTATAAGATCAATGCACACATCTCCATAACACATAAAAATGAAAACCTATAAGCTTATTATTAGAGTTCATATAATGCTTAAATAGTCAATTAAAACAAGTAGCCATTCTTTACAAATCAAACAATGCAGCTGGAAAATTATCAGTAGCATTTCGATTTTTTTCCGACAGTTTAGTTTAAGGTTTCTTTACTAAATTACATAATATTACAGGACATTGAAATTAATGGCCCCGTTTCTCACGAGGGTATGTGTACACGTCTGTGAATAGCTAAAATAGCTAGGTAGATGTAGAGAAAGAACCTTTTCTCTCATGAGATATGCACATAATTCATAATTTCATATCAGTTGTACAACTTCAAAATTAAGATAATATACGTTAGATATAAAATCTTGCAGTACTAACATGTAGGACGTTATGGAATTATATTCTTTAAATATTTTTCATTAATAGGGTTTTTGTGGAGTGGGTAAATTTTCTTGTAGTTAGACAAGTCCAAATGTTGTGGAGTTATGGGTACATTCTCAATATAATACTCGCTGTTTTCATTCCGAAAAGCTTCCTCAGAAAGAGAGTTCTGGTCTATAATTCTATGAAATCTACGCATTACGGGAAGAGAATGTGATGGATTTTCTTCTTTTCCTTTTACCATTCCCATGTTAACTGGAGATGCTACCCCATTCCTGAGATCATCAAAGGGTCTTAACTTTCTTGGAAAGGATTTGGAGAAAGTAGTGTGATTAATGACGCTGATGCTATTTTCGTTGTCTTGTTCTCTACTGATATTTTCTTCAGATGATACAGTTTCATCTTTGTGCTGGACATCCTTATTGTCTTGCTTTGAGGTACTGCTTCCCATGCTTTTGTAAGTGACAAAAACTACTGCAGGCAAAGTTGTGGAAGTGACCTTGCTTCTTAGAGTAGGTCCCTCTGATTCAACACGATCAGTTACCATTTCAACATCATCGGAAAATTCTTCAAAAGGTTCGGGTTCCGTTGTAGAATAAGCAAACGGTTTTCCTGGAAACGAAGCGTTAGAAATTTTTGATGATATTATTAAAAGAAGAAAAAGAAAAGAAAATATAAGAAATATTCTCCTTTTTTTCAATTCGTCAACTTGTACTATTTTGCGTTACTTACCACGTGGAGGAATAAACACAGATGTAAAGTAAAGCCAGCAAAAAACTAATATAGCGACTATTATCATGCCACAGCCATGGCAGTTTTTATAAAGTTTAGTTAAGGCTTGGACTGACATTGGAATAATACTACATTCCCCCCAAGAATATTATTACAATGTATAATATCACAGATGTGCAGTCGATAAGACAAATAATGGCACGCTCGTGTTAGAAATACAAGCAAGTAATGTAGGATAAAGAAATCATTTTGATGTGAATCAAAGTAAGCTATATTATGAGTCTGCATAAATTGAAGCATAAAAGTTTATTTTCGCTACTGGTTAATTTTGCACAATAAATTCTAAGAAAACTACAAACAAACGATTCATTCAAGCCATTATGCATTGAACATTATGATAATAGTCACACAGTCACACTCCGACCTCATAAGCATCTACAAAATGAGAGGAGTCGTAAATCCCGATCGCATTTTTTGTTTTTTTGCAAGCAAACTGACATTAAGTCAGTGTTAAATAATGTCATGTCTGGCTCAAATATTTTGTAAATGCATAGGTATGTATACTCATTTCGCTGTATTCATGTTTTAGCAAGAAGTTCGAAGATTTGAACATAATGTAAAAGTTATATGTGCGCAATATTTTGACGGAGAAATAATATGCAAGTGATTAACGGATTAAATTGAACAAGTCATAAAGTATCATTATTACTGTAATGTTGAGGTAAAATATCTGTTGCATGAAATACTAGCCATATAAATATAGGGCTTCATCAAGCTGGACTACATTAAGGAAGGCACTAACAATTTATAACGATCTTTCCCTCAGCCAAAATAGAAACGTTTACAATTTTAAAAGGAAACCGTTTATTTAGGCTCATCTTATAAATACAACCAAATATGGGTCAATAATGTCTATAGCTGCCTCAAACGTATTAAAAGTATCAGGGGTTCACGAATATAAATTTGCGTGGTTTATAATTTCTTAAACTGGAGTATCATGAAAATGTTTTTATCGTAAACCGTATTATTTGATGCATCATTTTTCCAAGCCAGCACCCTTTTCCTTTACGCACCAATTTACATTCCTTTATTGATCTTATTTTTTTGAGACCACACAATATTGACACGACAGAACAGGAGTTTGGCACTATAAATTGATTGGAAACAACTTCCCGCTCGCCAAAGTACGTTATCCCAGTTTGAGTATTGAATTCCACTCATAGCTCAATAATTCATAACCCTTTACTGGCCTATATCTTACTCAAGAACTACTTCAAGTAAACACGGACATTGTCATGTTCGGCAATAGCGACGCGTTCGTTTGTTCATGGACTGGAAATGGAAAGCATCGAAAAAAATATCAATAAACTGATATCAATTTTTTTGTCCTTTAAGAAAAGACATGTGTACCATTGCACTATAAAGCGTAAGTGTCGCCTCACAACCAATCGACCCATGCCGTGTAAATTTACAAGCAAAAAGAAACACCTCCATCCAAGAAACCTCCCTCTTGGAAATCGTGTTCTTCCTTTCCCCTGAGAACCCGTACACTTCAACTTGTCTGCCTTGCTAGATATGAGCGTAAGAATTCTGGTACAATGCATAAACATGTAATTATGTCATATTACAAAGCATACATCGTACACATACGTGTAACAAAACCTAATAAACCTTACCTGATGATGATACGCTTGCCTGTCATCGACAAAATATGTTGGTCAGTTTTCTCCAGGATCTTGTTTAAAACACCCTTTGACAGAATAAAAAATTATATTTAAGGTCATCTTAATTTTTTCAAAATGTCAAAAGTTTACCCAAGACATGGTTCCAAAATACCTGCAGGTAGTGGGGAACGAATTAGATCTACATACAATGCCAGGCCTAGTGCTCGACCAACTGCTCGACCAACTGCTCGTCAACAGCAGACGCAACCACCCCCTCCCCCACGTCAACAACAGCAGCAACAAAGCTATAATCAAAGATCCCGTCCTAATCAACCACAGTTGGATGATTACTGGCCTTCTCTTTTCACCATTCTGTGTTCAATCCCAGTTATCCTTATTCTCTATCATTATCTCTGCAAGTTGTTATCCAAGATAATTTGGGGTTCATTAACGGTAAGAAGTATTGTCTTGTGGGGTTACATGAAACAGATTTATCCATATCATGCATAATATTATTCACAGATATATAATAGATTATACATAATATTATTTAGATCTCTGTTGAAGTTTCTGGGCCCCGATTAGATCATCCGAAAAAAGATGAAGAAAATCCGTACCACTGGCTTCTCAACTGGTTTGCCAAAAATCTCAAGAATCTTCAAAATGCGAGTGTCCAGCTAAATAAGAAAAACGGTCGACTGGTACGCTACCCCGGTTTTGGTGTAACTCACTTCCAGTATCAAGGGGCATGGATAAGATTGGAACGTGTGTCGACTCCAGAAATACGAGTCAATGACATTCCATATGAAAAGATGACTTTGACATTTGTCTCATCCCGAAGAAACCGCACGCTATTGTATGAGCTACTTGAGGAAAGTAGGCCAACGTCGAAGAAGAGGGTAGAAAACCAAGACCGTACTATAATATACGATGTAGATAAAGCTGCCATTTGTTGGAAACCGAGTGGAACAAAAGGAAAGAAACGACGAGCTTTAAGCACAGTGATATGTGCGGATAGCACCAAGCAAAAATTGCTAACGGATGTGAACGAATTTCTGGGGGCTGAAGAATGGTATACAGAAAGAGGTATACCGTTCAGAAGAGGATATCTCTTATATGGACCTCCAGGTAAGATTTAAATTTTAGGATTGGTACATGTAGTTTGAATTTGAAGAGTAAAATATACTTAAAGATTGTTAATTGGTTTGTCTATTTGTGTGATGTACCATATTATAGGTTGTGGAAAAAGCAGTTTGGTCCAAGGAATTGCTGCAGAAATTGGTTTTGACATATGCAACATCCCCTTGTCCTCTGGAAAGCTCACGGATGAAACTCTCAACGCACTCATGAATACAACACCGGACAATTGCGTGATTCTTCTGGAAGATGTGGATGAAGTTTTGCAAAATCATAAATCGTATCATGGAACGGAGGAGTCTACGTGTCAAGTGACATTTGCTGGATTACTCAATGCGTTGGACGGAGTTGGAGCATCAGACGATGGACGAATTGTTTTTATGACAACAAATCAAGTAGAAAAGTTGGATCCTGCCTTGACTCGACCTGGAAGAGTGGATATGAAAGTGTTCATGGGATATCCAAATGACGACCAGCTAAAGCAGTTATACGCGAGATTTTACCCTGAAAGTGGAATCAAAATGAAAGCCGAGTTCGTAAAAAGAGTAAGGGAGTTGGCGATAAGTGTTACAATGGCACAGATACAGGGTTTGTTCATGTTCTGCAAAAAGGATGGGGTGGATGCAATGAACTACTTGCAGGAGTATTTTCAGGATCAATTTTTGATTTCCGAATTAGAACCCAACAAATGAGCACGGAAAAAAACTAAGAATGATAAGCACTGCCAAAACTGTATTGTAAGTAATTAGCTCACGAAAAGCTAGATTATTAATTATAAAAGTAAATACGCAGCACACTACAACGTACCGTGCACAAATGAATAACTTTTAAAATAGCAAAGAACTCTATAAATAGGCTCTCACACCGTCCCATTTCAAAAGATTTAACAAATATCAAAGAAGGAATTATTTCATTTAAGAAGTTATTTGTGGATCCGTCATTTCTATATACATTCATGAAAGTATATGGATGAAAGAAAAGATACTGCATTAATTGTAATCTGAGATGAGATAAGCTTTCCAGGTGCAAAAACTTGAGATTGTGTCCTTTTGCGATCAAATAAATTAAACGCTAGAATCATTAAGAGTTCTTAAATGCATATATGTACAATTTATCATTCCTTGGAGACTAAAATTCATGTGCGTCAATTCCCACATCCCGTGTCGTGTTATCGTGTTTTGATCTTTTTTGTTTTTCTAAAACCATGGAGTTGGAATTAATGCATTTTGTGATGTGTTTACGTAAAAATTGTCCAAATAAACCAATAAAATGAAAATAATTGAATCTTTTATGACATGACTTGTTTTATTTGCACCGACAAACGAAAACATCGTAAGTGCAATACGTAACTTTGAGATTTGCATGTCTTCTATCGTCTCATCGCCAATACGAGTTTACACTGTGAATCTTAAAACCATTATCATCCTCTACGCCACGAATCACT
>JAQIXW010003002.1:0-14021 GCA_034700685.1 Willowsia buskii | reverse complement strand
GACTTTCCTCTTTTCTGCCTGCTTGGTTGAGATAGAAGCATGTGAAATAGTCGAACCAAACCAAATGTGTGATTGAATATTGGCAAGTTTCCAGAGAGAGCTCATATCGTTAAAATATATCTAGCAAATGTGTGCACATGCAATGTAAATACTACATGATGCCTATCTTTTCCTCCTCTGCTTCTCTGCCCGTTAGCTTAAGTTTCAGCTCGACTTTTTGTTCTTTCTGAGACTCTGAGAAGAACCACAAATATTTTTATGCTATAAGAGATGCATACATGCATGAAAAATTTGTTGTCCCCTTTTGTTCTTCTACTTCATCAAGTCATTCTCCACAAAAGAGAATAAGAAGTTGTGGCTTCCGTCGACATGCCAGTTCTTCTCATGATGATTTGATAAGGCTGCAGGAAGCATGCGATTATATACCTTCTTGGAAAGGATTTGGTGAACGACGCAAGCCAAAAAAAGCCAACTAACCACTGCTAATATAAAAAAATGTCTGAATGTTGATCCAATTAGTAACTCACTACATTATCATCATGTAAGAGAATCATATAGACAGCCTGATGTTCATCTTCGTTTCAGAACACATGGCCAAGCACATATTTTTTGGAAATTATCATGATCACGAGAATTTCGAGTAAATGGATCATTTCTCCTTCGACGAGAACTATTTTCAAAGAAAGGAAGCTCATATCGATAATGAACGGAGCATTTAGCACAGCACTTAGCCTTGCTTATTATTAATCGGAATTCTTGCAAACAGACATGGCAAACGCACGTTAGGCGGCTTAATTTGTTTCGACAATAGACATGATGGGAAACAATAGTTTCTTAATTGCCTGACCAAAACATGTATGAAACATGAATCATCAACTTTCCAATAAATTCATGGCAAATTCTTTTTTGTATGTTCACAGGTCCCTGCGGTGGAAAAACGACGGGTCAAGCTCGTCTCTGCACGTTCTTTGAGAACATGGGATGGAAAGTATACCGTGTTCCGGAAGCGGCCACGGTTCTCCTGGGGTAAGACACAGTCTGTTTTTTTGGAATTAAACTTGTAATAATAATAACAATATTTGTGTTTGTTTTTCATTACTTTATCATCTTTACTGTAAATAAAACATGAGGATAGAGGATGAGAAGGGATGCATGACTAAAAGCTAGAATGAGAAAAATCAACATTGCCAGAAAAAGAGAAAACGAGTCAGTGACCTGTCCTATGTGTTGTAATTTATATGCTTCTTCGTCAAGTCTTCATATTTGAGGGATATGATCAACTTGATAACATAACATTATGGTGAATATTCTTGGCAGCTTTTGCTTATGGTTTCCCGTTTCCTCTCTGCTTACGGAAATGCTGCACAAATGAATGATAAACAATTATTACCGGAATAAGGCTCTTTCTCTGTCTAGCTCTGGCTTTATAAGATAAGCTGGCCAGACGAGACAGGGTTGCAAAAAGTTGTAAGGCAAATGGTGTCATACGAAAATGCGCGTCTATGGACATACATATATGTACCTACATACAAATTTTCATTCAGTTGGGTGGCTTTTTTAAGTAGGGGGTAGCTGGCGTGCTATTTCACAGAATTCCACTCATAAAAGGACTACATTTTTTAATGATCCCTTTCACATATTAGGCTTCAAAACCAAGAGTTTTCGTTACTGCGGAATGCTTGTTTTACACAGAAAGATAACAGTATTTTGTCAGTTTACAAAACAGCGTTATTTTTAATTAATTTTGAGAAAAATAGTTTCAACCATTATTTGTCTTCTTTGAAAACAGTTGTCATTGTCATCCTCTCACTTCTACATACACGCGTTATATTTTTGCAAAACAAGTGAAAACTTTCGCATAGAGACTTGCCATCAAAATTGCCTTTGTCGTTTTTTCTTGTCGTTGTCTCCCCCGGCGTGCATTTGTCATTTGCAGAGATCCCATGCTGTGCGCTTCTGGTCTCTAGTGATGATGATCCTCTCTGTGATCTTTTGTGATGGGGAAAGTCCTTGTCACAAATTTGCTCTTTTCTTTCTTCTTTTGCATCATCCATCACAATTCATTTCGCTGCTGGCCTACAGAGAAGAGATGAAACAACAGGAAGAAGAGAAACATCCCATCATGACGTTGTCGCAAACTCGACTGTAGTCTTCTTTATCATGAAACAAGATTAATAGATAGTTTTAGAGATCACGAGTTGGGAGAGATGGCGAGTGCAAAGTGCAAAAAGAAGCGAGAGATTTTATGAAGCAAAGAGAAAGGAATCACTTTTAAGTTTCCTTGAAATATTTCTCGTCTTGTGTGCTATCATAAGGATTTAGGTGCTTTTTACACAACCTTGCAAAATACATAAGGTTTCGCAACCCTGCTCTTATAGCCGAGCAGAGTGTCACTTTATTTTCATGTCATTTAATGATGGGCACTGACACATTTCATGAGGACGGCTTAACAAGAACAAAGAAGAATGGAAGTGGGGAAAAGCAGTTCGTTCACATTTGGGTGCCACATTGTCTACCACGTTTGCAGAGATTGGGAGTCGGAGATAATATGCTTATCTACCATCTCTTATCTGCATTTTCCTCTACGACTATATGGTTTGATGATGGGGAAGAATAAAGATGAGAGCAGAAGATTACCATGATCACAACGAGGATGATGACACAATAAAATAAATGGCAGTCATCATACTTTATATTTTTCTTTCGCTTTCTTTCTGATTCATCGACTTTTTTAATACTCCGCTTGTTCCAAATTCTTTGAAATTGTAAGATTCAGAAATACATATCCATTGTATTAGGTAGATTCCTATGCAAAGCCATAATAAAAAATCTAGCAAGATTTGGCGACTTATCTGATTCATATACTTTTCTCTGTATTGTCACAAATGTGGTTGCCAACTGTGATATTGGGATTTTGTAGAGGATGAAAGGGTTAAACTATCATTTGTTGATTTTTTGCAACTTTTACTGTTCCTCTTTCCTTGTAACAATTAAGTGAAAATTGAGATGAGGGTGATGACAAGATTATGGCAGTGTTGAGCTCATTTCATTTCCCTCTTAAAAATGCAGTTTCTAGTTTAGGTAACACTAGTTTAAAGTCTAGTTTGGATACGATGGGGTTTGTGAGCAATCTTCATGGAATCCTTATAAAAAATAGGGTGTCACTATGTCATGAAAATGGATCACATTATCACATCACATCTTTCATTGATTGATTATTATTGAATATTGATTACTTGTCAAAAAATTGATTAATTATCGGACTAATTCTTGAAATCTTTTTCTATTTTTCCTCCAGGGGCGGGATCAAGTTTGGCGAACTAAACGAAGCGAATGGTAACCTAAAATATTATTTTACTTATATGCTTCTTCTGTCGTCGCGTGTGCGCTAAATTTTGTTTCTTCAATGTTGTCTGTTTAATATTTGCTGGAGTTTGTACTCTACTAATTATAATTTTAAATTTGTAAGATATGTATAATTGTGTTAAGCTTGAGTTTTGCATGAAATTGATGTAAGTAAAGTAGTTGCTTATTGTACGGCAAATATAAATTATATTTATTCCCCTATTTGTAGTCTAAAGTCAACAGAATTCTATTAGGATTGATATGTTCTTTTTTCTTTTTCGTATTTCTTTCTTTTGTTGATTTGACGCCTCAGAGTCTGACTCGAGAGTTTTTATTCATCCCGTGAATAACGCAAAAAGAAACACTAGTAATCTTAATCTCCGCACTTGTAACTTCTGTCATGAGAGAATTCGGAAATGTGACCACTTTATTTTATCCGCACTTGTTGTAATGGGATTGTACGGTATCAAAACTAATTCTTAAGGAAAGTAGAGTAGAGGAAAAGCAGAGACAGGCACGAGAAAGGATATTCATCTCTGTTGAGACGGGAAGAATCCAAAATTTATCAATGTCAGTCAAGCCAAGCCGAGGCACCTAACCAAGCTATATATATGGTCGTGAGCAAGATGAATGCATGCGAAAAACGACTAAGGAAAACCGTTCTCCTAGGAACTGAACAACATAATGCATTTTTACTGACATTCTTTATCTTCTTCAATATGCAGAACAGTCGTAAAACTCAACGATTTAAAATATATAACACACAATAATAAATAATTGGAATAAAGCGATGTATCAAATTACCGACTATGCACGAACCAACACTCAATGGCTTAAAATTTAACCCTTAAACTCAATTCAGATATTCAATACCCTTCACAGCAAAATCTTCCATAAACTTAACATTGACCACGTAGATTTTACTCGCTTATTGAATTTGAGCCGATGGTCTTTAAATAAGACGGTCATAATATTTGCATTCTCAGGTAGATATACATAATATGGTCATAACTTAATGGTTGCTTTATAAATGATATCCACGTTTTGACGGACAGACACGCAGCTACCCAAGTAATCCCAAAAAGAAACAGGGCTATTGTAACTTTAGAAGAATAAATGAAGTGGCAGAAAAACAGAAGTAGTTTCTTTGATGATAATGTGAACCACGTGCATATTATAGAATGATCATCAACATCAAGCTGTATAAAATATATGTTAGTATTCAAACAGGCAACTCTACAGTTTCCAATACCAGCAGACACAAAGCTCCCATCTCAATCTTTTCAAGTTCGCCAGACTATTGACTTGACTCTGAAATAAAAAAAATGTAGAAAATCCTTCTTTATAACTCCGTGTGTCTCAGGTCACGGCCAAATGAAGCAAGAAAAACGCATACTTTTGCTTCTTTACTCTTTTCGTTTTTCCATTAAGCCGAATGAATCCATTTGCAATATGGTGATCGCCAGACTTTTCAATGATACCTTTGAAAACTGAAATCATAGTGTTTATCATTGTGGACCACTTTAATATTCAAAGTTAGATGCTCTTTCTTAAGCGTTGATAGTATCGTCCTTTTTTTCAAATACTATCCGATTTTGATTCCAATTTTACGAGGTATCCGTTACAGCTCGGATGATGGCGATCATTTAATGGAGTAGAAACAGAAGATTTTCGGCAAATCTAAAAATATTCGCATAAAAGGAGGAGGTAGTAACTGACGATTGACGACATGTTGGATTTATAGAGTACTTGGACCTCACTCGTTGCATGTAGAGTTATATTTGCAAAATCTTTTTGCAAATGCTTTTTTCGTGCAAAAAGGAAATGCGATGACGATCAACTCGATATTTTTATCGGTTTTATCGACGAAAAAGGCGGAATCATTGGTGAATTGGATTGGTATATTTACTTGTTCTTGTTCTGTTCCGCGAATGACGACACAGCGGCAATAAAAACTGGCTTAAAATCTGAAATAAGACATTTCTTTTTTTAAATAATGTGGATGAGATTCAGAGAGCAGCTGAAAAAAGAGGGTAGAGTGATGTTGTAACTGTCAATTATTGTTAGGTAATATTATGTTTTATGAGAATCATGACGGAGGCAAAATTAAAATATCCTCTTGGAAAAATACTGCAAGTAATTTCTGCAACTTTGCAAAAATTTGTCCATGGCTTTGTGGTTGATTGAGGGTGATAAACATAATCTATTTTAATGTTAAAACCCTGTCGCGTCACTCGAGATGATGCTGATGCTGCCATTCATAAAATTATTTTTAGAGGTTCAGGTGTTCATTTTTTGTATTCAACTTTCGTCAAACAAGAGGGGATAGCTAATATTAGCTTGAAGTAAAAACGCGATTGATTTTCCATTAATTTTAATGGTGACATCAGAGCTTTAAAAATAAATGTCTGCTCGTAAAATAATATTCATAATTGCATCTACTTCTTATCGGCATGAAATCCCATAGATTTTTATCATGTAAACTGCGAGAAATCTGAATAAAATGAGAATTCTGTCTGATGGGTCTCCTTTATCGCAAATATCTTGTCTTAATGTAAAAGTACCATTAAGCGTAGCTTATCATATAACAGTTAATTTGATGCGTTATTGGTTGTGTGTGGGTGTATATAATTGAAGAAAAAAGTAGCCGAAGAATGCATAATAATAAAACTACATTTTATGATTCACAGGAACTTATCTAGTAGCCGAATTGTTCTAACATTTTTATCTCCACATAACAAAAAGTATCATCACCAAATGACTTTTTTGAGCAATAATAACTTGCGACAAAGTTTGATTGTAAATTGAGCCATCATTGTTGGCATTGAACCTCTAAGCATTCCATCATTCGGATGATATTTAGCGGTAAAAATGTGTCTCGTGTTATTTGGCATGTGGCAATGAAATCCTAGCACGATCATTGCTTTTCTCACTTGAAGGCAAAACGTGAGATAGAAAAAGAGTCATTCCATCAAAATAAGCAACAAAGTAGATTATCCATAACTTTCCCTATCAAAACAATATTATTATTCCAAAAAATGGCAGTATTGATTAGTAGTATTCGAGGAATGTAAATGACATATATAGCAATGCTATGGATAGTAGGATGCTAAGGGGAGGAGTAGAAATAAACTAATGTAAATTTAGGGGCGGCTAATGGTAGGCATTTACATTTTTTATTGATTTTTGCTCCTATAATCGTATATTTTTCGTGATAATAAAAGTATACTGAGAAAATAACTTTGAGTACTACTGACTTGATTGGCTAATAGCCATTTCTTTGGATATATTTATGTATGTTCAGTTGGTTTTCATAAGCCTGGTGAGTATGGACTTTAGCATGTTTGTACCAAGTTTTGTAACACAACCTTCCCGGTGATGATGGAGGTTACCAAAACAACAAAAGTTATTTCTACGTGAATAATGTGTTATCTCTCTTTAACCGTGAAATTTGACCGTGCCAATTTTTTTATCCTGGTTTCACGAAGAAAAGGACAGGGCTATCTCGGTCCCTGGCATTTGATTATTTTCAAAGGCACTGGGCTGCATACAATTTTCTATGATATCAGAACATGGTCGCACGTGTAACTAGTCAGTGCGCTTCTTGTTGATTCTGGTTCCAAGCGACATGCCTGCGGACTATAAACCTATTGATCTGTCATGTATTTATTGCCGATCAATCAGGTTGCATCATAAACGCAATTTGCTTCCAGTGACACTTGGGTTACATTTCTGTAGTTTAAGAAAACTGTTTTGTATAGTGATTGCATCTGGTTTGTGTAATGCAGAGATTTAATTATGAATGATGAATTGTTGTGGATGATCTTGACCAAGAACTAAGATCTAAACCATAATATATGCGATGCTCAATGTACTATTCACTATTCTGGTTTTTATTGCATTTTTTGCGCAATCAAATAACTTTCTCACTGATTGCTTCTCTGCTTTCTTCATTGTTTGCGAAAAGCATTCATTTAAGCCGTGTGCCTCCTGACTTTTCATGTAAGCTATCAAAGTATTTTGCCACATCAATACTCAATTTCATTTATGTTCTTGCATTTTTATTTTCTAGACAGCAAGAGAAAAATAAGCTGCACTTGTAACAGTGAAAGTACGTTTACTTTAAAACGAAGCTTAATATTTTTGTTGTTTTTGATGACAGGGGGAAAATAGTTACTTTCTCTTTGTGCTGCACAAGCACACACGAATATTTTTGACCTTGCTCACTTCTCTAGAGTAAAAAATGTAATCCCGGAGGTATTACAGGGATTATTATATTTTACTCAGAGGGATTTCATCTTGTGCTTGTGGTAAAGATGCTTTTGATGTGATGACCAGAGAACTTTTGCTTTCTGGAGCTTATTAGTAGTGAAGAGGTAGTAAGCATGTAATTCTAGATGAGTATTTTTTCTAAAAGTGGAAAGTTCTCTTGTAACCTTGAACAAAAAAAAATATTATAATAATGTTTTAGTTGACTAGTAGCATCGTGGGACAAAAGTAAGTGGGATTCATCAATAAGAGAAGGCAAACTATCTAGCATTAGATTTCGCTCCAAAATGGTGCAAGCAAACGATGTAGCACAGCGTAGGAGCATTATAATGTTTTTACATACAAGAATTTTTATCTAGAAGAAATTCTGTTTCAGGTAGTTTTAGTGTATGCATGTCTGAAGCATTTGGCTTTTCCATGATGGCGATGACGACAATCATGGTTCAATTCACCTTCAGATTTTTTTTCTAGGTGAAAGTTTTTTAATTAAAAGGAAAACAAGACTAGGGAAAAGAATTTGTAATTCTTTGAATTACAATTGTTGCAATAACAAAGGGGAATAGGGATCTTTTTGAGTTTTTTAAAAAGTTAATGCCGGACTACATCTAACCGGGAGAAGGCTCTTACATCAGGTTAATAATATGCAGTGAATTTCCTGTATAATAAAACACGGCTTGACGACGCCATGGCACCATCAGGATTTTAGGCTTTCCTACTTATATGAACCTGAATTTCATTAAAATTACAAAGAGAAACATATAAGAGATAAAGCATGGTCTGATTTTCTATAAAAAAATTAATAACATCGAGGGACAGTAGTAGGATAGGCTTTTTATCCTACCTTTCTGTTTGACTTTCACTCTTACGGAAAATATATTGGTTTACCAATGAAACATATTGTTTAGTGGCTTTGATAAAAGTCTGGTTTATTGGTCTCGCAAGACACGTAAGCAAATAGTATCCTTTGTTTCTTTTACAAACGTCTCACAGTGCCCGTTTTAGTTAGGTATTATTATTATTGTGAATTAAATGTCTTTTCATTTTTCGATAAACAATATAAAAGACAACAAAAGGAGGAAGGATGCTAATTATTAGGGTGATGAGGTAATTAGTAATCACAATCACTTATAATTGAAACTTCCCGTTGAGAATAATGAAATGAAAGTAGTATGCTCTGGAGAATATATTCAGCATAGCTATATTGCTTAATGTTAATTTATTTACGTGATAGGTCAATATTATTGTTATAACAATAAATTTGGATGGTGGAAGTACACTACTTCAACCAGAGCTGGAAAGTTCCACCTGGAATAACAAAGTCGCCCATTTAGGTATTACCTACACTTGGGTTTCTGTAAGTAGAAAGCTTACACAAGCGAACAAAACAGCTCACCTTAATTGAATTATTACGAAAGAGAAATATGAAATGATATTAAAAACCAGAGAAAAGTAGTTGTTCACATGGCGTGTGGCAAAACAACAACAACAAGAGTGCACATTTCATACCACACACGTAACTGAATGTGAATGAACTGAGTTACTCTTTGTTCAAAATAACACCATGTTCTCAGATTTCACTGATGTCATTTCTCCTTGTATCTTTCTGGTTGTAGGTTTGCAAATTTGTTGTTTGCTACTAAAACCGTATAATTTGATTAGACCGACAAAACCAGAGACCACCTACCACGACAACCATTAGTGCAAATCAAAAATATAATGTAGCGTTTGGCTGAGAATGTTGCAACAAACAACTTTGATTTCGTCTTTTCTGTATTGGCTTATTCATCATCATCGTCATCAATTTAATTTTTGGCTTGTCTCAGCTTTATTTATCATAAGGAGAAATCTCATACCATACCGTTCAGACATTTCACATCATCATACGTCTTTCATCCTATCGAATCAATCATACTGTTTACTCTTCTCCTCGTTTCTTGTGTGGCGTCATGTTGTGAAGAAAACATTGAAAAATCTTGTAGACAGGCTTCCAGAGAGAAATGAAGATAGACAGAGAAAAATTGTAATAATCTCCAGCTTGGGAAACTCCTTCTGGAAAAAATGTGGTTAGGAACGGTTTCGTGTTTAATGGTCAGTTAGCAATTGCAGGAAACTGGAACATTTTGCTGTTGAAATATAGGACTGAAATATGCAAATAATTTGTTGTTTTCTTTCCACTCGTGACGTTGCATCTTGGGTTTCAGTTCATATGTAGGTATTTCAATATGTTTTACACTTTTCCCATCGTTCTTGCAGATTCTGCCGAAAGTTTTTTTCCCTGTTTTGCGTCTTCTTCTTTTCAATGATGATGTGAAAGGTCAAATGAATGACATGAGAGATTACTGAATGAGAAATGAAAGAAAGGAACATGAACCAAAAATAACAAGACATGTCATAAACAAGATTGAGATGGATCCCCCAGGAAAATGGAAATATTTTTATTGAGGCAATATGCAAATCAATCTAGAACATGCAATATGTAAGCACTTTTTTGAGAAATACATCGAAAAAAATTATAGTCAAGGCCAAAAATACAAGAGATGAAAATAAAGTAGACACTTTTTTCCCATGTGCAATTTACGTCAATGGATCCAAGTTGAATGAGTGGAAGTTCTTTTTGCATATATTTTTATTTGCTTTCGCTATCAAAAACAGTTAACTTGGCTTATGCTCTTTAAAAAGTTCTATTTAAAAATGCTTTACAGATAATTAATTTAAGTTGGGTGATGTAATTTTGAATGCCTGTTTGCTCGAGAGATGCGAGGAGATGATGCTATTCGCCTGGCCACTTTTTTTAGTTAATTGTTTTAAAATTTAAGTTTCGCTTGTTGCTTTGAATGGTCAATTATTTGCTCTTGATGGGAGAATCCTTGTTGTGTGTACCATTAGCGAAAAACGAACCACTTCTGTGTTTCAAATTATAAAGCTATCCGGTTCCAAGAGGAGCTCCTCCGCACCATGATGCAGATCGAGAGTGTCTTCTTCCGAATGGCGGAGACGGTCGACCAGGACGTCCTCATCATCTGTGACAGAGGCACCATGGACGCATCCGCATGTAAGCGAAAGAAGAATCAAATGAAATAATTAATGAATTCATATATGAAAACTTGATTATGATTATAAAAAGTTAAATATACTTTGCTTTGAAGTTATCAAGCGCTCGTATTGGGAGGACATTTTGGCTCGGAATAACCTGAACGAGGTTGACATCAGAGACACGAGATACAATCAAATCATTCATATGGTGTCCGCCGCTAATGGAGCAGAGCCTTTCTATACCACTGAGGTGAGTCGAGTACAGCTAAATATGTCTACTGTGATGGGTTTATATAAAGGCGGAAATTAATTGTTGTGTGGTGACTGGTGACGTCTACTCCATACTCTTGTCAACTTTGATTTGATTCATGTCATTAGCAGCATTCTATTAGTTTTGCGGTTTTACATTTACAAGAAACATGGCACGTACAAAAAAGACATTGGATGGGGTTACAAAACATTTTTGTAACCCCATCATTTGAAGCATTTGAAGTATTTTTATTTCCATTAAAAATGGCAAGTTTCGAAAGCTTCCGAATGTCCCGAAAAAATTCCAAGTAGCACTCAAACATGGTGACCCTGAGAGGAACCTGAGATGCCAGAACAATGGTAATAATGTTTATTAATTTGGTAAAGTAACAAACAATATAAGACCAAGACTGCGGCGGCGACATATAATGTGTGAACTATTCTCCAAATTACTTTGGCACATAGGTAAGGTCTCCTTTATTTTAAAACCTGTAGCGTGTCCTTCAAATGAAAAATGTTCGAGAGAAGACATTTTAAGTGTGCAGTAAATTGGCATGCATTGTGATAATGATCACGGGATAATGCTTATCAAACGTATTGTGTTTCCCTTTAAATAAATGTGATGTAAATTTAAAAGTTTTTGTTCCTTTCCCTCGAGCCATTTCACTGTCACCCTGACAATGTCAGTTAGAAGTGTCTAGAGTCTAGGAAAACATCCTAATGGCCAGTTGCGGAAAGCACTCTATTTTTCTTTAGTCACCTATTTTTCTCAGCCATAACTTTCAAATGAGCATTATCTCTACTCTGAATATTTTAGAAAATAATTTACAATTATGCTTTGTAAGCGCTTTCAACTTTTGACGTGAGCCTTTTCCCGACGGAGTCAGCGTGTTTTTTTGTTTTGAGGTGTTTTCCTAGAACGCACCGTCAACTGTTTTTAAAACGCGTTGAAAATTGCTGAATAAATGTTTTTGCGTTTGTTAGTCAAATTGTTAGAATTTTACTCGGCTCAACTAGAAAACCCTTCATTGAGCATAATATTTACTAATCTGCCTGCCATCTTGATATGCAATATGTGTGTATGTATTTCACACACACTGCCTTTGGATTTTAAACATTTCAAAATAGATCCGGATTCCGGACGTGGACGTAATGTCTGCTTGTTATGTTTTCTTTCATTGTGGTTGTAAAAGTTGTAAAAATGGAGAAAGATGTCATGCCAAAAAACGCGAATCCTGCCACCACCAATCCAAAAATAATACCGATACATTGCACACATACGTAATGTTAATGTATGTTGGTACACAACTGACAGTGATAAATAGCATGAGTTCATGGGAAAGTATATAGAAATTTGTGTAACCCTGAATTAGAATAGTTGGAACATGCATTATCACCATTTCAACAAAGCTGTCATTCACTCGCTCAAATGAGTTTACATGATGCATTCAATAAAAAAAGGATTAGGATAGGAACCAAAAATGTTAATGTCTTTTTTTTGTTTGGCTAATTAAAAATTTAGCATTGATAAATATGTTTGCATATATTTTTTTCTCTGTAGGATCACGTTTGCCGCTCGGAAGGCATAAATTTGGCTCGTCACTTGGACAAAAAGGCAGCTCAGGCGTGGGTCGGACATCCCTACTTTGACGTGGTGGACAACTCATCCGACTTTGAGGCTAAGGTGTGCCGCATGATACAGGTAATCATTGAGGGGATAAGAATGACGTTTGGAGATGATGATGATAAGTTGGTGGTGTTGATGGAGAAAGAGTTGAAGAAAATGTTTGGAGATGAGGTGGTCGACGAGGTGATGAGAGAAAAGTTGTCAAGTTCCGTGTCACGCTCGTCTAGCTGCAGTGGTGCGAGCAGTAGTGGGTATTATTCTTCTGCAGGTTCATGCTTTAGAAGAACGAGGAGAACGACGGAGGTAGCAGATAATACCGATGAGTCGATGGTCACATCCGATTATGACGATGATAACGACGAGATGGAGGAGGAGGAGGAGGAGGAGAATGACAAGTCATTTTTGTCTTTGTCACAATCATCCTCCTCTGAGTTTTCTCCTTTGTCTCTGTGTCGGACTCAGAATGATAATTATGATAATGGCATATAAACGCATAGAAAATAATTTTGGCCATAATACAATTAAAATTGTTTTTGAGAACTGGCTTGCGTCATTCATCCCAACATCCAGTAAACTTTCTATTGAGCATCTTGATAATTATATGTACATTATCATTATCATCCCATTCTGAATTTCATCTGCCGTCATATTTGTCTCGCTTCACCCCACGTTATCCATAATCATCCAATACAATGTCCAATGCTGACTTCGTATGCTATTACATCAGCAATTCTGCAGCTATGTATGTATAAAAGTTTTGTAAGTGTATATCATTTAATTTCTTTTGTCGTCCGTAGTTATAGAAAACTGAATACTATGTCATCCATGATAATTTTAGAATTAATTATTTCCAATGATTTTATTGGTTATGTTGACGCTTAATTGAAATCTAGTATCTTTGCTTTTTATATTGGATTTGATTGTTGTGTGAATACTTTGTATTCAATAGAAACTCAACAGCTTAAGATGTAGCCATTAGTATATTTATTTATCTAGACAGTCCTCATATTTAATTTGAATCTTGTTTTATTTTATTGTTACCAATTATGATTTGGGCGAAGGAAGTTATCACAAAGTTGAAATAAATTTAAGGAACAAGCTTTCGATTGTTCTGTTTTGGTTTGCGGTTTTCTTCATGCTGCTTCTTTCTTTCATCTTTCTTCATTCATTTCTTAGCCTGGAGCCTACTAACTGATGAAGAGGTTGGTGTCTTAACGGTAGTTGGGTGCCATCACAGCTAATTGTTATAACTATGCTCATCGTATTACTACATATGTTTTACTTTAGCAGGTTGCTCCGCTCCATCGTCTACAACTCAAGCAACGTGCTTTTCAATTTCTACTTTTGTCATTTTTAATGGTTATTATAATAAATACTTAGGTATGTATTTCACATAATATATGTATGCTTGGTTTCTCCGTTTGTTTCCAGCTCTTCTGTTTTAGCTCTAATTTTAGATTCGGGGAAGTTGGTAATCTTATTTGTTAAGCTCACATTC
>JAQIXW010003001.1:0-14022 GCA_034700685.1 Willowsia buskii | reverse complement strand
TTTCCATTTTCGCAGTAAGTATTTTTATCAATTTCATATGTGTAGTTTCCTAAAAGTGTCTGAAAAACGTGTGCATGGGCATGCGAAATTTGATCCGACAAACTTTCAAATGGTGGAATTACAAAGCGAAATTGGTTTTGGGTAATGAGGTTCTCGCAGAGTTGGAGGTTTCTGAGAAAACCGGTCTTCATTTGGTTGTCATAATTTGAAAAATGAATACTCCAAAACATAAGATCGTTTTTGCCTTGATGGCTCCATAGTTGTATTTTTTAAAGGATTTTATTTGTGATATTTCCACTTCAGTATACTTCACAGCTTCGCTTCTGATAGGAAAATGTGAATTCAAATTCAATTCGAAACAAGTTAAGCAATATATTTTAATATTCAAAATATTCCACAAACTCATAGTCCCAATCTCTTTAGAAAGACCAGTTGCTTCTACCTCGGACATTTCGAGGGTTAGGCACAGCGCTTCTCGAAAATGCCCGAATGGCCAAGAAGGAAACGAGCACTCATGCGAAAACTCGGTCAAAATATCCCGCTCATGGACAGTTGTGATTGTTTTAAGAAGAACTATTCTAATTGTTGACACTGGGAAAGACCAATGCTGCATATTTCTTTTCAACTTCTCATTTTCTAAAGCTGGATACGAGAAGATTTTCAGTACGTCGGGATAAAAAAAGAAGCTATAATGAATTAGTAGAAATGAAATCGGAATAATGAATTGAATCTCACATTTCCACGGCTTCGAATTTGATGAGAATTTAAAAAAGTCCATCACAAAGCAAAGTTCGAACCGAGCCTGTGCTCCTGGAAATAAATACTTCGATTTTACACAATTTTTATTATTTGACCACAGCCTTCTTGATTTTCCCTTTTTGGCCTCCAATTCTCGGAAAGTCGGTTTTCGAAGAATGAGAGGATAGTTTATTGAAGGTATATCAATTTCCATAAAATTTTCCACAATAAGGAGGCATTCCATCTGTGCGAACAGAGAGAGATATTCTGCAAGGTTTGTGATTCTGGCGGGATATCTTTTAAAGTATTGTTGATGTACTTGAGTTAAATCAAAGTCCCTTCTTGAGGGCGAATCTATTTTGTGTAGTAAGTATATGATATCTCCAACACATATTTTTTCTTCCGTCGTCAAAGAAGGTGAGCCATCCAGTTTTAAATAATCAGTTGCATTAAGATCTTTAAGAAATTTGCATCTTTGAAATACATTTTCGAGACTTTTTGGATCATGCAAATCAGGAAGAGGTGGTAAATTTTCTAGGACGGCTTTACTGACTACCAACACTTTAAAAACTAATAGAGCAGACAAAAACATTTTCAGGCTTGAAATTGATATCATAGTTGACCAATTATGCTAGATTCAGGCACCTTCGAATTACATTTAGTTCCTTCGCTTGTGAATACGTGAGAAACTTTAAGAAATATATGGATCTTGGGATTTTTAAGAACGCTTTTACAATAGAGTGGTTTCATATCCCAAATATAAAATATGTATGGTTATGGGTACTATGGACTTGTTTTTTGCTGGACTGGATGTTATGAAATGATGTTATGATACTTGGATATAATAGTCGATGTAAAAATATCTTGTTTTTCCTGGTTTGTTGTTCAACTTTTGAATGTTTCATAAGATAAAACCTAAATATAAACGCTTTCGATATATAAAACACGTAAACAAGACGGAGCAAACAAAAACGTAAAAATAACCTGAGTTTAATTGCTTGTTTAAAAAAAGGTAGGATATAACCCGATGGTTTTGTAACATGCGTCAGGCTAGCGACCGACAAAAATATCGCTTCTAAAGTGCGGCGCGTGTCACATTCAAAATTCACTAAACTGCATTCTTCTTCAAAATGATCTTCAATAAAACCCAAATCCAAGATAATCCATTTTTATCATAAATTTGTGTAAAACTCATGTTGTATGCTTAGCTTTTGGCTTTTAGCTCTGTAATAGTTTTAAATGCACGATTTCAATTTTTAGATAAAAACGAGATTATGCAAAGCTTGGACAAATTTCTCTCCGTGTTGGACATGATGTTTACGATAATACTGATCGTTTGAATGGTTTTTTGTGATTCACGCATACATATTGATTCCTTTCTCATATGGGATGATTTTGCTCATCTGGTTCTCCACTGCAACCGCAGTAACAATCTGTAAAGCCACTTTAATCCATCAAAAAACCTGCCATAAGTTCATATACAATTAGAATAGAATTTTATTAGCCGTCTGCACCGACATCTTCCCCTTCCGCTTTCTCCTCACTGGAGGATCAACTTTCCACTAGCTTAGCTTTGCTAAAGCAAATACTTAAAAAGCAATTCATTTTTTTATCATTTCTCGACGACCTGTATCGAAAAATATGCCACGGCAGCAGCAACTTTCTCCTATAGTTGTAAATAAGCTATGTAAGAAAATATCAGAATCAGAGTAGCACTTACCATTAGCTTAGGCAGCGCTTTCACTCTAGCATAATGAAAGAGAGAAGGCGAACATTAGTTGGAAAGAGGAAGCGACTAAAAAGATTTTCTCTGTTAATGGCCTGCTCCTTCCATCCATCCATCATTGATTACGCCGGGAACATCATCAGCTTTCCCAATGCAAGGTCTTTTGCATGAGGGAAACTTTTGCCAATTTTCTCCAAAAAGAGTGAGCACAACGATAAGTTAAGTAGGTGTGTCACTCTTTCATTTTCGCCTTCATTTGTCCATTCAAATGAAGAAAGTTATCCTCCTTCTTGATCAAGTGGAGAAATTAAAAAGACTGATGAAGAAAGTTTAGCTTAGGAAAACGATGAGATGAAAGAGAAATGTTAAAAAACAAGCAGTCCCTATCATCTGTTTTGGCAGTAGTCAATTCCAAATTTTGGTGAGATATTTTTTCCACTGATTACTTATCTCCTGTGTTCCACCACAAACATAAAATGTCTGATGAATCTTCCAGAATCAAAGAAATGCGCAAATAAAATGAGTGAACTTTTAAAAATCGGACTGACGTTCATAACTGCCACCACTACTGCTTTTTAAGTACCTTTTACCAAATGCACGTCTGCAAAATCAATGAGTTTTAGACTACGTGATCTATCTCCAAAGAGATGAGATGAGAGGAAAGCTTAGATTTTCTCCTTGAGGATCAGAAAGCGATCATATACAAAGGTAAATGCACTGCCTCACTTTCTCCTATTTATTCTTTTTCATTCATTCCAGTCGCGGTTTTTCTATAGAGCGTGACCTCTCATCTTTGATGGAAGATGATCTGGCAAGGACAAAATAATTGTAGTAATCCAGTTAAGCGTAGAAAATCCATCTATTCTATTCAAGTGACTTGCTTCGTGCTCTTCCTCATTTGGCTACAAAATGAGCACAATATTTACCTACTCATTCCTCAGGGCAATTTCAGCTTTCCCATTTCAGAGAAGAAATGGGAATACCACGAGCTAGGCCCAATTTTAATGCACGCGAGACATGGTTTTCACTGCTTTTCTGAGACTTCGAGGTTGAGATTACTTTGCGAAATGAACGAGTAGCTTGCAGACTGCATCAATGCGGAAGTATGCAGCCAATATTACCGTTTTGCTTCGTATTTATCACAACCTATCACAAGATATTTGAGAGAAGAATAGATAGAAAGAGACTGCTCAGTGAAGAGAATGATGGAGCTGATGAAAATTCAATTTTTTGGCTATTTTATTGCTACCTTATTCTCAAAATATATTTCTGCATTATCAACTAGAGTGGAATTTTTTATACACTATAGCAGTAGAGTAGTTGCAATTTCTTCTTAACATTCTCTTCATTGTTCGTTCAACATCACTTTATAATTGCCTTTTCCTTTCACAATTAGTGCAGTCGCAGTCTTCTTCTCCAAACTGGAAAGCAAGAAAGATTTAGAGAACTTAAGTATTTTTAGTTGGTGGTTACAGTTAGGTGAAAAAAATTACTGAATTTAGTTGAGAAAATACAGAAGCTTCAGAGAAAACCGAATGAAAGAAGAGAATAGCGATGGTTGGAAAAGGAAGAAAAGGAGGAAATTAACTCTGTTGCGAGTAATTAGAAAGTTGTGTCTACTCAACCCTTTTTTCAGCCGAAGACAGAAAAATGAGGAATGAGTGAATGGATGAATGTGAGAATTAGGTCAAACCGTGTACTTTTCCAGGTGGCAGCAAAACTCACTTGAAAAAAATCAACTCTTTTCTTCTTCTTTTCTTCTTACTTTCCCCACAAAAGCTTTACACAATTTATTTATTTCAATTCTCTTTTCTTCTTCCACTTTCTCCCAGTCAGCGCATCCCAACAATCATAACCCCATCTGTTTCTAATGTCTTTATTTGCCATTTTGTGGACGCATTTATATTCAATATTACCATTTTCGCTTCCCACGAATGGATGCTCGTTCCTTGTTTTCACAAATTTCTATTCATATTTTTGTTTTCCTCTTACTTTCGATTACATCAAAATTTTGAGCCTTAATGGAGAAAATAATAAATCATTTTTTCATCTACAATTTTTATCAGCCAAAATTAATCCTTGCCCCACTGTTCTGTTGATAAGCTTAATGCAAAATTTGGTTTATGATATGAGGACAGTGAAGAGATAGCTCTGCTACTCTTCTCCTTGTCGCGAGCTTTCCTCAAGGTTTACCAGGAATCCGGTGAGCTAACCCGCGGAGGAAGTTTTTTCGTGAAGCAATGAAAGGAGTGGAGAGGGAAAAGAGGAGAGCTTTGTTCCGCTCGGGTTCAGTCTCTACTTTCACCTCGTGCTGGATCGACGTGTCCTCTCCTTCAGCAGCCAAGTTAACGGAAGGTCTGGTGGAGGAAAGTGAAAGCGAAAAGACCCCAAAGAAATTCATATTTATATATTGTGGGTAGGGTTGTATCTGAGCGTAATTGAATTAAATCAAGTTTATGCAACAATATGTCTGGTCAGGTTACTCGTAACTTTACTTCGAATACTTTCACTCCTAACTTCAAATCTCTCTTTTCTTTATTTCTTTGTATTTTGGATTCTATCTACAAATCAGCGTTTTCACATGCTCACTTTCATTTCTCTCATCGACTTATTCCTTCTGCTGCTATGACGTCTTATGCGTTTTTGTGCGGTTTGTACTTATGAATGGAAAATGTCAAAAATTCTCAAAGAGGGAAATCCGTTTCTTCTTTCACACTTGAATTTTCAGTTGACATCGTAGATATTCTCTAGCTGTAGAGTTATTATCTCTATTGGACGAATGACTGACTTTCTCCACTCCTTTTTGGTTGGGTGACAACGAGATGCATATTTGAGGTTTTGATTCTGTAGTGTTCCCACCACAATGAGCAGGGAAGCGCATCATACTCGTGTGTTTTCTTCTACTTTCTCTTCACCTCATGCTTGACAAACTACACCTCATTATTATTATGAATTTATGAATGACAAAGGGGCGGTGGAGATTAAAGAGCGAATGAAAATGACAAAGTGAAAGTTTCAACTCTGCCGCTATTCAAGTGCGCATGCACAAAAAATTAGAACTTTCTACTGACATCCTTAATCTATAGTTGGACAAATAAATATTTAAAAACCGCCAATATGAGTTTATCTTTAAATTCAGTGCAGCTGTCAAAATGATTGGCTTTGGGAGAAAATCTTTCCAAAATTTTGCATTAGTTCACATTTTAAAGGAATATATAAGTTTTTTTGAAGAGAATGATCAGAGTAAAAGCTGTTCTGAATTAAATTTTTGGCTGAAAACACTTCCTGATGTTTACGGGAAAATTGGTGCTGTTAACGCTTTCAGCAATATAGATATGGTAAGAATGTTTTGAAATATAATTTTCAACTGATTTACTGCGACATAATTTTTATTTTAATGTAAACCATCTCAGCAATCATGAGTCATCGTCGTTGTAAAAACAACATCAAATTTACATGACGGAAAGAAAAGTGGGAGAAATGAAAGGCAACAAATTCTTATGTTATTCTCGTCAACTATTACAAACTGCAGTTTTTTCGAGAAAGTTTTTAGACAGCTGAAAAATGAGAAATAGCGAGGAATGCCATTCATTAACGGAAAGATAAAGCTCATCTTGTAAATCGTTTGGCCAGTCCTGTGAACTCATACATCGGCTGCTAATAATATTTCTGAGATGCTTTAAATATTTTGTGCATAAAAAATTATACATGAAATATAAAACGTTATTGAAAAAACTAGTGTCTTTCTGTAATATCCGACGATTTATTCCTAAGAGACACAGAAAATAGTCCACGAGTAGTATTATCGATTTATCCTAACTAATGCTTTTTTACTTATATAAACTTATATATACAAATCATATAATAACTTATATAAACGTGTTATAATGCTTTTGTTGCGTAAATCGTAGAAATGTGCTAAAGTACTTTTGTAATTAATTGTATTAAACCGTTATGAATTCCTGCTACTGTAATTGGCAGGAAACCGAAATATATAAGAGTATATTTTCTCTTTTCCTTTACACAAGACCTTCCGCATTCCTTCTTAACAGCTTCCTCTGTTTCAACATTGCCAATATATTTTAACTGCAGGAGGTAGCATCACGTTTGTTAACGTTTAACAGTTCTCAAACATGTATTTTAATCCATTCCAGTATTTTATAGTAGCTATATATTGCTTTGAAATAGCGTCTACTTTTCACAATCAAATATATGTTGACATTTCTCAACTTATTAAACCATTTGAGAGTTGTTTAGTTCAATTGGTGCACTTTCATTTCTCCGGTAATGGAAACATAAAACTAGGTGATATAGCAGATTACTCAATCGACGGGACAACTTCATTCCCTGTTGTTCAATCCTACCACTTCTTTAAACAAGAAACGTCTTTGAACCGCCAAATTAGACACGTTCAATTCTACTGCAATGGGAAGTCCTTTAGCTTTGATCGCTACTCTTCAGAATTCCGATTTCGTCCTGAAAACCCACCGCACAAAATTTTATGCTCTATTCAGGTTTTCATACTGCTCGCATGCAATAAACACTGGGAATATAGGGAGCGAGAGGAGGTGCTCGAATATGGTGAGAAAGATTTAAAATTCGTGGCTCCATTCTCCTTTAAAGATTTAATTTATTGGTTTCGATTGGATGGAGTTCATAGAGAATTTGGCAATCAAACTGTCAGAATCCTAGAAGGTGTACAAATACAATCGCATTTTGGTATTGTGAAACATGGGATATATCAAGGATTGGTGTCTTACCAAATAGCAAGACCAGGTTTCGACGACTGGAGTCTATTTGTTGATTGGTGTGACGCACCATCATACAGCGGACTTTTGACAACATATTTCCATCCTCGTTTAATAATAAACAAAAATGTAAAAATCATACTTGTTCTATTTCCAAAGAGTCGATACATGCTTGCCGTTAAAACATTTTATAATCAAAGGACAGCTTTTGTCGAGTTGAGAAACAGATACTGGCTAGAGCATCCTAGTGCCAAACTAGTAGACAATATGTTTTGGAAAATAGCTTCGATAAAAACTGAAAGAATTCTGTGGGAAAACGTTGACTCTGGTCCCACTGGAGAGACATGTATTGGCGCTAAACAAACAAACAACTGGATTGCAAAACTTGTAACTCACAGAACAACAGCTTGTACAATTCTTGAACTAATTATGGTTGCAAATGACAGCTGTTATCTTCATAGGAAATTTAGTCCCTTATTTCATCTTGATACTGTTGGAGTTATGCGTCTGACTTTGGATAATTACGGGTTACATGGGGTAAGTGAGTCATACTCGCCTTCATTTCTGACTTGCTATGTTGAAATGTCAGATGGCCTTTCTTTGAGAGAACTTGTATCGGCGTATGACCCATGGGCTTGGACATTTCTCTCAATATCGAGCCTAAGCACCTCAATAACAATCTACTTGGTATTTCGAATGAAACCTTTAAGAAAATATCGAAATACTGACATGCTAATATTTCCTGTACGAATATTCATGGAACAGGGTTCAAACCTTGTGTCATACTGTGAGGGGAAAACTGCTATTCCTCCCTTAAAAATGTTCGTTCCTGTATGGTTGCTTATAGGCATTGTCATTAGCAATGCATACCGTGGCGACAACATAAGTCGACTGGTTGCTCCATTAATGCCGCAACTTATTGATAGTTTTGAAAAACTCTCGTCTGCAAACCTAACCATATATTCTCCTAATCAATTTGAGCAAATTCATACAGATCGTATTAAGGATTTCCAACTTGACCGCTACATAAAAGCATTGCAGATTGATCCACAAAACGATTACGAGAAACAAATTGCTGCAGCTTATTACTATCCCCAGCTTCTATTAGATATTAAAAGCAACGGTGATTGTGTCGAAGCACGACGAAAGGAAATTTGTGATCTGTTGTATATTCCGAAAGATGTTGACGAGGCAAAGAAAATGGTGGGGATTGACTATTTTTTAAAGCAAATAGAAAATTGCACAGAAAAACGAGCATTGTCAACAGCAAGTTTGGAAATCGATGTTTTACTTTGGAAATTTATGCTGAAGCTGTCAAAGTCAGAAAATTCTCTTAATAAACAGAAGTGGAAATACGTGACTCGGAATACAGAAAAATGGATCACGCGAACAAAAGGGTTGTATTTTGATGCTGTACCTTGGTCAAGTTATACCACAGAACGGAGATTTCGTTTGCTAGATGAGACAGGGTTCGCAGAGCAGGTGTACAAGTGGCGCTTTTGGCTTCGCTCACATGTTGACTATGCGATGGTCCAAACGTTGAGGGAGACAGAACAGGTTAAAAGTATTGAAATCAATGACAATGTTTTGGTCATATTTTATTTGTATTTGAGTATGAATTTATTATGTTTTGTTCTCTGCTTGGGGGAAATACTTTCAATGTTGGTTTTGAAATCGAAAGAAATAAGTAAAATACCTAATTATGTGCCTGTATCTAAAATTACACAAATAGAAGTCTTACCCGTGGTCATTGAACATTTTGTTGGGAAACAAACGAATAAAGCAAACGCAAATTAAGAATTTATTAGGAGACCATTTGAATTACACGTTAACAGAATAAGGAATATTTAACATATTTAATCTAACTATAAGAATTATGAGACCAACTTATGTAAGTTTAAGAAAAACAGTATAAAAGACATGTTTGTCCCGACATAAACGACTAATTCTATCAGTTAAACTTACGCGATATCGATTTTAGAATTTTCAACAGTTTGGATTAGCTACTAGAAAATGTGTAATTTTGAAGTCTTTTAATTAGAAACTACATCCGCATATGGGAAGCTACTTGTGTGTGTGCCAATAATCTCTTGTATTTTATCATTCACTTTTTATACTCATATCCTTTAAACAAAATTGATAAGTACAATTGTCAATATAAAAAATATCGCTTCAAAAGCGAATAAAATGGTACAGCTGGTTTTAAGGGTTAACTAGATATTTTGGATATCCACGATATATTTAATATTTGTTCAAAGTTTGCTCGTGATCAGCATCTATTCACAACTGCAGCAATATATTCAATTATTACCAGCAACATATATAATTGAATTATATTCACAACAAAATGCGCATACCAACCAATTCCTTTGGGGGATGTTGTGTGCTTAGCTTTATACCATAAAGGAATAGTTTTAAATGTAAATTTTCCATTTTTCGATAACAACGAGAATATTAAAAGCTAGGACAAATTTCTCTCCATGCGGGAAATTATTTTGATTATAATATTGGCAAGCTCATTCTCAACGACCTGCATGCAAAAAACATGCCACGGCAGCAGCAACTTTCTCCCATAGACGCAAAAAGGCTATGAGAGAAAATAGAAGAATTGGAGTCGCATTTACGATTAGCTAAGACAGCGCTTTCACCCAACTTTAGCATATTAGAAAGGAGGAGGAGAAAGTGAACTTCAGTTCGAAAGAGGAAGCGACTAAAAGATTTTCTCCTTGATGTTAAGAAAGCGATCATACACAAAGGTAAATGCACTGCTCCACTTTCTCCTTTTTCTTCCTTTTCAACAAATTCCAATCGCGACTGCTTCTGTAGAGCGTGCCCTCTCAGCTTTGATGAAAGATGATCTGGAAAAGGGGAAATAATTGTAGTGATCCAGCTAAGCGCAGCAAATCCAGCCATTCTACTCAAGTGGATTGCTGCGTGCTCTTCCTCATTTGGAACAAAATGAGCAGAACATTTACCCACTCATTCCTCAGGGGAATTTCAGAGAAGAATGGGAATATCATGAGCTAGGTCAAACTTTAGTGCACGTGGGACATGCTTTTCACGGAGAAAAGTTTCAGAAAAAAATTGATTTATATTGAGCATTTCTCATGTGATTTGGCCATGATGACGAAGATGAAAGTGATGAGAACTGATTCTCGACTGTGAAAACCGAACAAAATTGGGAATTCCATTAGTCCTTTCATTACATCAGCTGTACAGCAAACCTGCAGTTAGCTTTGTGAACATCATGATCATATCAGTTGCTACTTTATTAAGAACGATATTACTTTTTTTTCTGAGATTTTGTGGTTCGACGTTCTTCAAATGAACGAGTAACTTGCAGACTGCATTTATCCAAAGATATTTTCCCAGCCACGGTTTTGCTTCGTATTTATCTCAATCCATCTCAAGATATTTGTGCGAAGAATAGATAGAATGGGGCTGCTCAGCGAAGAGAATGATGCAGCGGATGAAAATTTCTAAATAAACTGAAATATAATTTTTTATTCACTGTAGCAAAGTAAAGCCCTGTAAGTCGGCTAACTGCTTGCCTTTTTTCAGCTGAAGACTGCAAAAAGAGTGTTTTTTCAGGTGGCAGGAAAATCCATTCGAAGAAAAGTTACTTCTTTTATTCTTCTCAAAAGCTTAGCAAAATTACTTTCTTTCTTTGAATTCTCTTTCCCTAGTCAGCACATCCCAACACTCGTAACCCCCACCTGTTTCTACTATCTCTTTATTTGCCATTTTATAGAGCCATTTACATTTCAGTACTTCAATTTTCGTTTTTTTCCACGGATTAATGCTCGCTTCTTGTTTTCAAAAAATTTCTGTACTCCCACAGCAAATTGAACATTCTTTTACAAGTTTGCAGACTCATAAAAGAGAAGATAGTAATGTGCCATTACAAAAATGAAAATAGATTTACTTTTGCAATTTTCTTCTCTCAAATTGGTAATTTATGCATCTTGCAAACCTGCTTAAAATTTTAGAGCTTCACAAGCTGTTCTCTTAAGTATAAACAGAGAAAAATATTTATATTTCTCCTCCTTTTCACGTTTATTGCTACTACTACTCCAAGCAGTAGGAAAAATGTTGCAAATCGACAAAAGAGAAAGAACAGAAGGGAAATATTTTATTTCCCAATCCCAAATATTAAAATAGTTTTTAACGATTACATCACAATATGCGCAATGAAAATAATAATAAATGATATTTTCATCAGCGATTTTTTATAAGCTGAAAAATTTCCTTGTTCCACGGTTTTGTTTTTTAGCTCGCGGTGAAATTTGGTTTAAGATATGGGGACAGTGACGTGACAGCTCCGCAACTCTTGGAATCCGAGGAGCTAACCCGTGGAAAAGTTTTTTGTGTGGAGAAATGGAATGAATGAAAAGAGAAAAGAGGAGAGCTTTGTTCCGCTCGGGCTCAGTGTCTACTTTCATCTCGACTTGGATCGACGTGCTCTCTCCTTCAGCAACCAAGCTGACGGAATGTCTTGTCGGGGAAAGTAAAAGTGTTTTGGCTTCTGTGCTTAAATGAGTTAGATCGAACATCAACAATTATTCTTCTGGCTTGGTATATACCTGACAAAATTAGTAAATTGTGCGCATTAAAACTTAACGGAACAAATAGGTGAAAGTATTGAGTGACTGTGTGACTCAGCAGTTTTCTTTCTATACTTTCACTTTTCCTCGTCCTCCAGGTATTTTCTGCAAATCAGCACTTTCACTTCTCTCATCGAACTATTCATGCTGCAATGACTGGCTTAGTGTTATTGTGTGGTTTACGCTTTTGAATGGAAAACGGCACATAAATCTCGTATATATTTTCAAAAAGTGGAATCCGTTTATTTTTTGCACTTGATTTTTCTGTTGAAATCGTATATACTCACATGTCGTATGGTTACGTCTATTGAACCAGCGACTGACTTTCTCCACTCCTTTCGGTTGAGTGACAACGAGATGGATATTTGCGGTTTTGTTTCTATCGCTAGAATGAGCAAGATAGCGCATCATACTCGTCTGCTTTCTCCTACTTTCTGTTCTTTTCGTGCGTGACGAATTGCACCTCATTATTATTATGAATTTATGAATGACAATGGGGATCGTGGAGAACAAAACGCGAATGAAAATGACAAAGTGAAAGTTTCAACTCTGCCTAAGATCTACCTACGTGCTCAAAAACACGGAGAATTTTCTGCTAGCATTACAAATTATTAATCTTATTGTTAGAAAAATGCTAAATGCCGGAATGCAAAATTTGGAAATGTAAAGACTGCAGATTCACATTTCCAGTATAAGTTTACTATTTAATTAAGCAGCAATAAAAGTGAGTGACATTCCAAAACGATTCATTAGTCCATATTCTTAAATAATTTGTGCGTTTTTGAAGAAAATGATCGGAGTGAAAGCTGCTCAAAATTAAATTCTTTGTCGTGTACACTTTCTCAAGTTTATGCTTCAATCGATGCTGTTCTCCTTTTTGGCAAGACGAAAATGGTAAGAATCTTTTTTGAAAAATAATTTGCATCAGATTTACTGTTAAATTTAACATCATTTTATTTTCATAAGAAGCATTTTTTTTCATTCTGCTCGATCAAAAAATCATCCATCATCGTCGTCCTGAAAACAGAGCGAGCGAGAGGAAAATGAGTTTACTTAATGAAGGGAGGAAAAAGGCGAACAATTTCCAATATTTTAAGCTCATCCCGTCAACCATCAAAAAATTGTATTGTTTCGAGAAAGTTTTTAGACAGCTCAAAAACGAGAAATAGTGAAGAATGTCATTCATTAACAGAAGGAGAAAGCTCACATTTCGAACGTTTTTGAGTTCAGCGAACATGTGCCCAGACTGCCATTAATAATTCTACTTTCAATATTTTGCGCATAAAATATTGTTCGAAATATTTACTACCTCTGCGAGAAAAATGAATACATAATAGTTTGTATATCCATTTGTAAGTACATTAAAAAGCGAGGAAGAGAAAGTTGGGGAAAGTGGAAGAGATTTTGAGTGGATTATAATGTCAGCTTATAAAAATGTGAAAGCATGTGTGCATGGAGAAAGCATATGAGCTAGGAAACAAAGGAGAAATAGTGAGCTTCTCGCTCCAGGTAACTTTCACGTCAATTGCATGCACGCACAAGACTACATGCTAAGAACAATGGGAAAATGTCACTTGACAAAAAGAGACTGGAAGTATGTCGGAATTCCATGAATGTGTTTAGATGGCAGAACAAAATATGGAATATTTTTATTATGGGAGCAAAACTGCAATAATAACTCATGAAACTGCTTTCAGAACAGAAAACGAATTGCGTATTGTTCACAATAGAAATATTTGTATTCCCAATGAGCAGAGACCTGCGACTACAGAGTTGGAAGTTTAAAATCAGATTTCACGGCAAAAAATGCTGACAGTTCAGTTATGAGTGACATCCTCACAAAAATTTTCGGCAAGTAGACGTGCAGCAATGACGAATGGAATTCGTACATTTTGGAACTGAAAATAACGGAATATAATATTTGATAATATTATTTATATTAAAAGTACACTTACGTAAGTTTTGGTTTGAAGCTTTTATGTCTAGCCGGAAGAATTTTTCTTCGTTAAAAATAATTTTATCAAGTAAAATATTAACGGTGAAAACGATAAAGCTAATATACTATCCATGTACCGTAAATACTGATATAAACGCCTCATCGGTATTACACGCCCCCCTTTATTAGGCGCCCCGGCGTCTATTGACTAAAAAGTCGATGGAGTACACTAAACGCCCCCCTCTTTTACCCGCCTCCCCCAAATAGACG
>JAQIXW010003000.1:0-14027 GCA_034700685.1 Willowsia buskii | reverse complement strand
TTTCAATAACGAAGTTTTAAACGTAAATAGTAAATAATTAGTTGAAAAGAGAAAGAGACTATTTGTTGACTGGATTTCAAACTTACACATTTCCAATTTATTATTTTTTCTTAAAACATTTCAAGCCTTGACTTAGATTTTTTTCCTTTGTTAAACTCTGCTTGACACAAGTCATCCTTTTCATTATAGCATGGCTAAATTTTGACGGAAATGATATCGCGTACTTAATCAACAAGCATTCATTCAAATGATGCAATGAATAAGTTGATTTGGTGGACAAGTGTTTATATATAAAGTTTTATTTTGAAAACTCCAACGTTTCGATCTATTTTACGTAGATCCAAAGAGCATTGATAGCAGTAGCAAATTAGGTTGGAGTATTTCATTCAAATGTTTCTGACATATGCCAAACTTGTTCTTATGAATATATTCTTTAAATATTTAATGATAAACAGAATAGAGCAACTGTAAGCATTGGTGGATCACTAAAATGGCGACAAAATAGTCCCCAAATTTACACGAGTAAGCTGAATTGAAAACCACGTAAAACCCACAGTTGATACTATTAATATAGCTTGCTACAAAACCCTCATATTAAGCATACTTAATGAATCTAAATATGACAATTATTTGAACTCCAGTCAAAAACTTAAATTACATATATCAAATTTAATGTTTCCACAAGGCATTTTATGGATGTCCAACTAATTTCTAAATGCCAATATCTTGTTTTCGTCTAACCAATAAAATGCAAATATACATAATTGATGGTTTGATGGTACATTTGTTTTGCTTTACAGTAAATTCATTACTAGAGAAGGAGGCTTTTAAGGTAACCCACAAGACGAAACCCAGATACATAATAAATATATTTTACTTTTGACATCTGTCGTTAGAATGCTTATCTTTCCATGTTTATTGTCAGTTTTCACTAAAAATGGCTCAAAGTGGTATGATAGCTATGACATGTTTGTTGACAGCCAGCTTACTGTCAAGTCAGTAAAATTTTGCGGAAAAAATGCAATATTTTCTGCTATATGTTTGAGTTGCATGTGTAGTAGTAAATACTATTAATGTTTTTTAAAACTAATTTTACAAGATATTTAGAACTATAATGGCCTAACTTTAACAAATTCCATATTTTTTACCAAGCCATTTTGATGCCCCATGTGTTCTAATTATAAAGCTAATTACCATCATTTTCCCATTAGAATCAGTGTTACGGCTTGATTCATCGCAAAATCTACCATCACAAGTGGGTTAGTCCTGTCAAAAAAGTTGTTCCCAAAATGAATCCTTAAAGGTAAAACTGACAACCATGAGCAACGCAAATCCAATCTTGTTCCATTTGTACCAGCTTTTATACTTTTACTCAGGAAATTGATATTTTTCGCCCAGTGAAAGCAAAAGGTGATCTCCAGTGTTGAAACTATGATTCCATTTGCAAATACAGCAACCACTATGAAACTCAATTTCTCATATTGCGTTACAAGAAAGTAAGCACAATAGATAAATCCCGTAGACGCGATAATCATATAAGCCGGGATAATGATAACCGAGTGAATATCATTGTAAATGCAAACAAGAATATGAATCCTACGATAGATATTTAAGCTATGTAGAAACTCTGGTTTTGTTCTTGCTGCATGTACACTCCTAAAATTCCAAAACAAATAATTACCATGGTCACGATAAAATCAATAAAATTTCCATTTTTATTGCATCCAATATGTTTACACACCTTTCCAAGTTTTTTAAAATAGAACACATCAAAAATGTTGAAACAAGTATTCCGAGATTGACATTTATAATCAAGGATGGTAGGTATGCGTAACACGATAGAGGAAAATTAAGGGGTCCTTCATTTTCAAGTAGGTGGTCACACATTTTGAATTTTTTTTTTTTGCATATCTAGGCTTTGAGGCATGGGGAATCCAATAAAGATATTTAAAAAATTTCCAAATGTGGGACCACCTCCTTGTTTTTGGAGGACCCCTTAATTTTCCTCTATCGTGTTACGCAAACCTACCATCCTTGTTTATAATGCTAAAATTCACATACTCCCACCAACCCAAGTAGGAAAAGACGAAACTTAAAATATTCTCCCCAATATTTGATAATATTCCTAATGACTTTTCAAATACACATGATATTAAATCAAGCAGCCAGAGCGCAAGAATCCTAAAGTCTGATCGCGGAAGTAATCCAAAAGAAATCGCAAATAGGGGAGCGATACTCCAATAAGTCTGGATGATTCAGATTCTTTCCCAAAGGACACAGCTTCAAGCTACCTCGCCCACTTCAAAAGAAAGCACAGAATTCGTCTGCTGGATTAAGCTCTAACCGTTTTCCTCACAAAAACAATCCAACACCACCTGTAATGGGAAAGCATCAACACGAAGATTTCTCCTCCATCCTCAACAAAATTATATGCCATGAAGACACCAATAAAACTTGCCATACTAGAAGAGGATTTGTAAATATAAATACAATTTTTAATATGAGCGTAAAAACAAAAAGTGAACATAATTTTTACTTCAAGTTATATAAGTACACATTGAAATGTAATCACATTCATAATTTGACAACTGTGAAATTACCGATTAAGTACAAGTGCCTTCTTAGCTTCGGTTTAAAATACTGCTCAGATATTCTTCCAAACAAATTTCCAATTAAGAATCAAACTGACGAGGCTGTTAGAAAAATTTCATGGAACGTTTTCTTTAAAATAAATGAACACAATGAAGTACCAAGTAATGACATTTTGTGGTTCCATAAGATTAAAAAAGAATTTCAAAAATTGAATAACATACCAGGTAAAAAATGTCCATTAGAACACATGCTGTTTGATAAATCAGGTATTTATGAGGAAATTAGCAAAAGTCTGATTATAAATAAACCATACGTGAATTTAAAACCGCTAGTAGAGAGTTTCAAAAGGTTCTGTTCGATGAATAATATTATGGTCATAAATGCGGACAAGAATGCAGGAATATGTATTGTGAATATTGATAGCTATAAAAAGGAAGTATTCAGACAACTTGAAGATTTGTCAACTTATCATCCAACAACAGCATCGCATTTCCAAAACGCAATGATAGATTACAAGGATAAATTGAAATGTTTCCAGAAAAAGCTAAACTCCCGTTCCTCATCTCATCATTACTTACAAAAATAGACAAGCCATCAAAGTTTTATATCCTACCTAAAAATCATAAGCTATTCCAAGATTTTCCAAAAGGAAGAACAATTAGTTCTACTTTTGTAAAAACTAATAAATATGCCAGTAAGCTTTTAGATTATGTACTTAAACCATGTACCAATGATATTTCAGATTTCATCATTGACACACAGCATTTTCTGTTACTGATTGATAATGTAAAACTTTGTCCAACTAAAAAATATACATTGGTCACGGTAGATATTGAAGCTCTATACCCCAGCTTAAATCTCAATGATTGTAAAACCCATTGTGTTAGCACCTACTTAAGTAATAATAGTCATATCCTTAATTTAAGCAATAATAATTTGAGAGATTTATTATCATTAAGTTTATATTATATTTTTGTAGAATATGATAATGAATGGTATTTTCAGTACACGGGTATAGAGATGGGCAATGCAGCAAGTGTGATGGTAGCAATTATTACTGTATTTCATGAGGTAAAATCTATTTTTAACAATATCAAGGAATGTATGTTTTATCGTCGTTTTCTGGACGACATTTTCATGATAATAGAATCGGATAACATTGTAAACATGCATGAATGGTTGGAGTCAAAGCTAAAACACAGATACTTAAAATTCACTTATGAATTTAATGATAAATCTATTAATTTTCTCGATACAACTGTAAGCATTCAAGATGAAAATGTTTTATGTACTTCTCTTTTTACAAAGCCAATGTCCAAACATTTGTACCTACATGCTACATCCAACCATCCATTGCATCTTAAAGATTCTTTGTTTTACTCTCAGGGCCTTAGAATTGTGAGAATATGCAGTGAAATGTCGACCAAAACTCAACATTTATTTGAGTTATTTAGTAAGTTCAAAGATAGAGGGTACAATGTCAAAATGTTAGAATTAACATTGGAAAAGTTATTATGTAAATGTAGAAAGGTAACCTTACAACCAAAGAAAAACTTGCTCATTGACCACCTAACTAAACATAATATGGACATTCTCAATAAGTACAACATGTCAGATCTCACAAAACGCGGTACAAGTTCACAGAACAAAGATATGATACATTGTGTTTTCCCTTTTTACAAGTGCATTCCCAACTATGCACAAACCATAAAGACAGCTATTATTAGTAACATGAAGGAGAACACACAGAGTGAATGGAAAATTTACATAGAAAACTTGAATCTACGAGTTGTCTTTTCTCGTGTACAAAATATGAAAGAAATGCTGAAATACCAAGCTCATTTTATCATTATCCTCAAAAACATGACGACTGCACTTGTGCAGAAAATAATTTAATTCCAACCATATTTTTAAAGTTTTATGGAATTAGAATTTGGTAAGTTTTATTGGTACATAATTACTATTTATAGTAAATGTATATTATCACAATTGTCATAACTGAAGCCCAATAATTAATGTAGCTATAAGTAATTGTTTAAATTTAACACATGATTTATGTAGGCCTGAAGAAGCAAATGACCAGCGAAACTAGTTGCCAATAAATTCTCTCAGCAATTTTGAGTTCGAAGTGAAAGTGCTATTATTCGTTTCTTTAAACTGCACATCATCAATATAAGCTGCTAAAAATATTACAAAGGAGCACATGTGCACTGATCCCAAAGAACTTTACAACTCTGAAGAAAAGTTACGTTTTTAATCTAAGTAAGAGTAAATCCTTGTTGTATATTCCACTTGTTGTCATTGGATCGCATCATCCTCCATCCTTATGACGTCTCTTCTTCTAGTAATAATAAACATAGTAATACGGTATATTCTTGTATATCAGTTCTCCAGAAGAATAGTACGCTATATTTATGTTAGGTGTCTTTTGCAATATTCTTCAACATGCATAATATTTTTAAGCAACATAATATAGCTTTTCCAAGTCAGTCTAGGTTCATACTGAAGGTTTGTAGCTGTCAACAAATAGTCTCCTTTTTTAAAACTAATTATTTACTATTTAAGTTTGAAACAAAAGAGTGAGTAAAAAAGTATATTATAAATAACAATTTTAATTTCTCATTTCTGTCTTTGCACTCCACTTTTCAGCAACATTTTTAATGTCAATGACGACGTTATTGATGCAAATCATTACTAATTTTCATGCTGACGGTGAGTACCCAAACACATATTGGCACTGCCTGAGCTTAAAGGAGCATTATTGATTGCGTCCATTCGCAATGACAAATTTGTTATGAAAACTGAAAAATATCAGAACATTCACATATTCGGGTCATTACGCAATAACCCATTTGTAAATTGCATCGGGACTATAACAACAATTTACTTTAAAGAGTACATTTATGATTGACAGTTTACATCAAACAGTTTGGGCGATGGATCAATTGAGATTAAAACTACTGCCAATCTCCTCGATGGCATGAGCTGTGATTCCTGTGTCGTCAGAATACATTACGAAGGTCCAAAAATTGCGGAACTTGTGATTCTTCAAGAACATGCGAATGTGACCCATATTCAAGAAATTCCCCTGGTGGCATGATTTGCTCCGAACAACAAACATTTTAGAGTGTGTGCTGATATAAAATTCAATAACAAGTTTGTGCTGTACATCAAAAACGAAAACATTAAAAACGCATGATTAAATTGCGGTATCTTTTATTAATCAATCACTCAGATCACTCACCAGATATATTAAAGTTGATGGATTGGAATTAGCTATCGTCAGTGTTGTCATTAATCTGTATGTTATGTCAATCTTATATTATAAACTCTATATATACGTGTGATTGACAGTTTGACAGAATACCATTATTGCACTCAATCCACAAACAAATTAAAAACTCAAAGAATGAAGAAAGTATGGGTATTGTTTATACTTAAGCTTAGCATTTAAATTGCACGATTTTGGTATAAAAAGGCTGCTTCTGACTGTAGTAATCATCATTACTCACTTCTATCACAACTCTGAAACCAATTTATTAAAGCTTCTCAATTCTCCGTTAAAATTTGCAAGACATTTAAAAAATCCAGGAAGGTTTGATCCACAATGACTGGCAGAAGCAACTTGATCGTGCTTGTTGCATGTGTCGTGCTGGCACTATGCTTATTTGGCGTTGGTAAGTATGACCAATCTGAAAGAAATTTAAAATTCTATTGACCTAAATACTTATTACTACTATAACATGTAAACCATATCAACACATTCCTAATTCAGTTTTTTGTTTTCAAAGAATATGCCGAAGCCTTGAGTTGCCAGGATCAAGGTAGTTCAAGCAAGCCAGCAATATGTTCCAATACAGATTGTCCTACTGGGTATCGAAGTGTGTTCTGGGATTCAGGATGCAGCGATAAACAGAAATGCTGCATTTGATTTCTCTGCAATCCGGATTTTGACCAACGGCAATATATTTTTCTTACATTGATATTATATAACTAACTTTACAGATTTACGAAAAAAATGTATGATTAAAGATTGCCGCTCATTTAAATCAATCATTTTAAAATAAGCCAAATATTATAAATACTTATGTATTGTTTGGAATTTGAAAAATTAAAACTTTTCGCTGAAAGCACATGAGTTTACAAATATAAATTTTTTCACCATTTGTTTCTCTCCACGCCAGCTACAAATGTCAGTGTAGAAACTGGAAAAACGCAAATTGGGTGCATTTTTCATTGGTTTTAGTATTAGTTTCTTCGCTAATGCATCTATTGTATGTAAGCACAAGCTAAATCCAAGGATCAGAATGGTACATAATTTCCCTTCCAAAATGGCTCAACTTCACTCCGCATAAATGCCAAACAATATTTACAAAAAGCTATTCTATAGTTGGTTACCAGTTACTTAATTGCAGTTTAGCCAGTCAATCGTCGGAAGTTTGACTAAAAACTGCTTTAAACTTTTCATAATATGCCCAGCGGCGTAAATTTATACCATAAATCTAAATCATAATTATCATTCACTCATAATCCACAATCCATGCCATAAGTTTCGGCTGGCTAGTGGCTAACACGTGTCATTTTGTATGTTTGACCTTTAACACCGAATGTTACATCATACAATAAATCATTCGTATGCAAAAAATCAGGATCAAAAAAGCTCTCGCTGATGGTTTTCGAACTTCCCAGCGATAACTATTTTTTAAATTTTGTTCAATACTTTAGCAAACTATAATGCATTCATATGCGAAAAATCAGGTTCGAAAAAGCTCTCGCTGATGGTTTTCGAACTTCCCAGCGATAACTATTTTTTAAATTTTGTTCGACACTTTAGCAAACTATAATGCAGTCATATGCGAAAAATCAGGTTCGAAACATATACCCAAGTGTACGTGGCTGGCATGTAGTTATCTTGGAATAGCTTTCCACCACCGTCACCATTCTTACCTACCTACTTTCCTACCTAATTCCATGATTTTCCTAATCCTATTCACCTCTCACTCCTTCGTGCTGTCTATGTACAGCTTTTTGCAAAACTTCGCTTATGAGCATTAAATCGCCTATGAGCGCTAAATTGCCTATGAGCATTATTTCGCCTGCGAGCATTATTTCGTTTATGTGCATTATTTCGCCTACAAATTTCATTGTTGCATTATTACCCTGATGAGGAGGACAGTAGTCTTCGAAAGCTTGGTTCAATAAAAAATTTTACCACTTAAACCCCGTGTGCCATCAACTTATAAAAAGGAAAAGTTTGGGTAAAAAGATGTACGTAGGGAAGTCGGTTCGTACGGATGGCTAATTTTAGATTACTTGTTTATTCTCATCAAAGATCGAAATCATCATTGCATCATTTCAGAAATGTCTGACTCCAATCCTCAGAAATCAGACAAAAGAAATATTATAAACTGGATTGCACTTCTCTGGAATCTCCGTGCAAATTTGCATGGGTTGTACAGTGAATCAAGATAATTTACAGAGTGTTAATTCGCTTTATATAGAATTTGAGGAATTGTTTATCATGGACAGATACTTGCAACTGAATTCGCACGGTTAGTTTACCCAAGTGTATATTATGTACTTCTTTTTTGGCTTACGTGACAACGAACGTTTTAGGAAAAGGTTTAACTCTACATTGTAATTACAAAATACGCTTATGCATTTATATGCAAATAATTAGTTTTAAAAAATGGACTATTTGTTGACTGGATTTCAAAATTACATATTTCCAATGTATTAGTTCTTTCTTAAAACATTTCAAGCCTTGACATTGATTTTTTTCTCTTTTTTAAACTCAGCTTGACATCAGTCACCATTTTCTTATTAACATGGCTAAATCTTGAGAGAAATATTATCGCGTACTTCATCAACAAGCATTCATTCAAATGATGCAATGAATAAGTTGATTGTGTGGACAAGTGTTTATATATAAAATTTTATTTTGAAAATTCCAGCGTTTCGATCTATTTTACATAGATCCAAAAAACAATGATAGCAAATTAGGTTGGAGTATTTCATTCAAATGTTTCTGACATATGCCAAATTTGTTCTTTGTTCGTTTGAGATGCCTTATTCTAAACAGAATAAGGCATCTCTAAGCATTGGTGGATCACTAAAATGGCGACAAAATGATCCCCAAATTTACACGAGTAAGCTGAATTGAAAACTTTGTAAAATATAGCTTGCTACAAAACCCTCAAATTAAGCATACTTAATAAATCTAAATATGACAATTATTTGAACTCCAGTCAAAAACTTAAATTACTTTAATCAATTATATATTAAATTTAATACCACTAGGCATTTTATGGATGTCCAACTAATTTCTAAATGCCAATATCTTGTTTACGTCTAACCAATAAAATGCAAATAAACATAATTAATGTATCTTTGGTTTGCATCACAGTAAATTAATTACTAGAGAAGGAGGTTTGTAAGGTAACCCACCAGACGAAACCAAGATACATAATAAATATATTATAGTTTTGACATCTGTCGTTTGAATGCTTAACTTTCCATGTGTATTGTCAGTCTTCACTAAAAAATAGCTCAAAGTGGTATGATAGCTATGACTTGCTTGTTGACAGCCAGCTTAATGACAAGTCAGTAAAATTTTGTTGAAAAAAAACAATACTTTCTGCAAGTTGAATGTATAGTAATAAATACTATGAATGTTTTTAAAAATAATTTTACAAGATATTTAAAACCAGACCTCCGGACGATACCTACAAAACGAGAATGAACGCGAATGCAGTCAAGTTGCCCCTTTGAAAATAAAATTGCGGTATTTTTTTACCCTCAAAAATCCCTGTACAAACAAACAAAAAATTCCTACACATGTTGCACAGTGGTTTCCGGTGAGCCTTTAAGGGACATTCCCTTAAAGTTGAAAAAAATACAATTCAGCATTTTTTTATAAATTCATGGCATCCCACAGGACACGATTTTATAAATAAATCAGTAGCACCCCACAGTACACAAGTTCATAAATAAATCTTTAACACCCCACAGAACACAATTTTACAAATAAATTAGTGGCACCTAACAGGACGCAAGTTTAAAAGAAATCTATGGCACCCCATAGCGCACAAGTCTATAAATAAATCTTTGACACCCCACAGGACACAATTTTAAAAACAAATCAGTGGCACCCCACAGGACACAATTTTAAAAACAAATCTTTGACACCCCACAGGACACAAATTTAAAAGAAATCTATGGCATCCCACAGTACACAAGTTTATAAAAAAATCTTTGACACCCTACAGGACACAATTTTACAAATAAATTAATGGCACTCCACAGGACGCAAGTATAAAAGAAATCTCTGGCACCCAACAGACGTAAATTTGAAAGAAATATATGGCACCCCACAGGACGTACATTTAAAAGAAATCTGAGTAACTTCAACGCCGGGGAAAGCGCTATTTGCATCCAATTTTAAGAGCTTGTTAATTGACTTTCATTTTAAAGAGTTTTCAAAAAAACGCCCATGCAATCCGGTGTTGATTTTTCAAGATGCAATTTAAACTTCAAAAATGATAAAAAACGTAAAAAATTATATAAATTGAATTTCTCGAAAAACTTTTCAGATAAAAATCTGAGATTTTGCAGACAAGTATATCTCACTAAGACACGTCTTTTGTACTAATTTTCAAAATATTACCTAAAAATATTTCGCTATAAAAATAAAATTCTCAAAATTTTCCATATGCCTCGGCATTATTGTAAATTTTTGCACAAATTTTTGACCAACTTTAAAAACCTGAGAAATATACCACGTAGTATTTTGCTTGCTCTACACGATGAATTATATTTTATTTCAATACTTTATGATTTGTGTGCGCTAGCCCGTTTTTTGTTGGAAATTGGATTTTGAAACTTGTGCGTTTTATTTGATAAATCATATTTCAACATAGACAAAACCAAAACAAACAAGCTTATGCACATTAGAAAGCTATTTAAAAATGCTTTAGGATTAGCTATTTTGATTGAATACAACTATGTTATTGCACGTATTTAGCAGTAGTTCAAAATTTCCCAAAATTTCAATTTAAAAGTTATATTCGATTGTGAGTAGCAACGCACATCTAAACATATATTTCTATGCGCGTTTTATAGCGCGTTTTCTAAGCTTTATTTGGGCGTGCTGATTTTAAATTTTAAATAACAAATATTTAACTTCTAAGGAGTGCATATTTATATGAAACGTAAAAAGGCCGTGACGACAAATATGATGAAGACATTTTTTTTATTGAAATTTCTTACAAAAATTAAGTTTTGCAACTCTTAATGTCACTAACATACGTTTATATGATCATATAAATCTATTAGAACAAAAACTCTGGATTTTTGGTTACCAAGCAAATTTTCGATTTATGAATTTTAGGGCTACTATGAATCAATTAAGTTTTAATATCTTGAATATTTATAGACTTGTGTCCTGTAGGGTGCCACTAATTTATTTGTAAAATTGTGTCCTGTGGGATGTCAAAGATTTATTTATAAACTTGTGTACTGTGGGATACCATAGATTTATTTTAAATATGCGTCCTGCAGGGTGCCACTGATTTGTTTTTAAACTTGTGTACTGTGGGGTGCCATACATTTCTTTTGAATTTGTGTCCTGTGGGGTGCTACTGGTTTATTTATAAAATCGTGTCCTGTGGGGTGCCATGAATTTATAAAAAATGCTGATTTGTATTTTTTTCAACTTTAAGGGAATGTCCCTTAAAGGCTCACTGGAAACCACTGTGCAACATGTGTACGAATCTTTTGTTTGTTTGTACAGGAATTTTTGAGGGTAAAAAAATACCGCAATTTTATTTTCAAAGGGGCAACTTGACTGCTTTTGCGTTCATTCTCGTCTGTTTAAAACTATAATGGCCTAACTTTAAGAAATTCCACATTTTTTACCAGACCATTTTGATGCCCAGCGTGTTCTAATTATAAAGCTAATTATCATCATTTTCCCATAGAATCAGTGTTACGGCTTGATTCATCGAAAAATCTAGCATCACAAGTGGAGTAGTCCTGTCAAAAAAGTTGTTCCCAAAATGAATCCTTAACGGTAAAACTGACAACCACGAGCGACGCAAATCCAATCTTGTTCCATTTGTACCAGCTTTTATACTTTTACTCAGGAAATTGATATTTTTTGCCCGATGAAAGCAAAAGATGATCTCCAGTGTTGAAACTATCATTCCATTAGCAAATGGGAGGTAATTTTTATACATCTTTGCTCATTGTTTTAACCTTATTTTTCGTACGAATATCCCGAGAGCCGAAAAAGATTCATTGTTTAGCATATAAGGAATTTTAGAAGAGAACTACTGCTGGTTTTGATTTTTACTTGACTCTTCTTTTGTGTCTTGTGATGCATAAAACGATAGGTTTTACAAGGTAGATTGGCCAAAACTATAAAATGTACTGTAAAAGTTGTAAAAAAGCTTTGGTCTCTGCAAATCTGTTTGCTGCTTACAATGCAAATTTAAATGTACTCCTTTTCAGTTTTCTCACAAGGGAATGTCACCAAGTGTCAAGTGAGATTTGGCATGTTTTAGGATTATTTTTATTCAAAACGGAGAAAATTTTTCAATAAACATTTTAAATTTTCGGGATAATTTATAAAGCAACAAATGATTTGCAATTTCGTAAGCTTCCTTGAAAGTAGAAAAGTAAGTAAATTTGTATCTTCTCCCGTATTTGCTAAGTGTACATATGCGTGAGTAATTCTAAATACAAAATTGACTACCAAATTCTGTCAAAGCAATCAAAGAGAAAAACAAATCTAAATTCTTTTTGTTCCCTGTTGAAAGAAAGTATCAGGGTAAGAAAACGTGATGTTTCCTATTTCTAAAGTTAAATTTCAAAAAGTGGATAAAATGTTGGCGACAGGCTTAGCACGAACAATATTTCATTACTACGCTCCTCCATATTTCAAAGGGAACTTAAACATATCAAAAGAAAACGCAATAAGCTTTTTATATGGTCAAATAAACGTAGTCAGAAATACTAAAAACAAGCCGTTAAGAATCTTCTATCTGGAAAAGCTTGATTCATAAAAACAGACGCGTATTCCTAACTCTACAAGGAAAAAGTAGACAATGAGTCTTCTGAGAGCTGGAAAGAGAACTTTAGGTCGCAATGATAATGACAAAGAGTCAAAAGAGAGCTGGTATGAAAATAAAGAAAGAATGGAATATAATTTAGTGAACATGAATGAGAACAAAGTCATGTCAATAGTCAGAATGCGGGGTAGACCACAACATGCGTTCTAAGTACAAAGAGAAGATTTCATTTAGAAGAAAAGCTCTTTTTGGTGAATTTTGCAGAATTGTGGAGATTTAATGAGGAATTGTAAAGATCTGTTGTAATTACTATTGTAAGGGTATTAAGCCTATCTAAAATAATTATAAAATGAATTATAAATATTTGTTATAAAATATATTTAATTCCTTATAAGTAGCTCAAAACATATATAATAACCCAAATTACTTAAAAATATAGCAAAATAAATCAACTTTCTTGCAAATTTATTTATTTATTTAGTTTCATTTTCAAATATTTGTAGTTGGCAAATATTTCTAGAAGGTATATATTGGATTTGAATAATTTAAGATTATTCGTAAAACTTTTCAAAGAACTTAAAGTCCTGCTGTTTTCGTTCTAGATGACTTTTTTTTTTATTTGTGATCTTTTCCCATTTTCTTGTCTACGCCCACGCTTCAGTTCCAAAACAGAAGTGAGCTAAGACATTACATGTATAAGTGCTTGTAAAAATAGTTTAGTCGTTCTACCTACTTCAGTGAAAAATGAACGTTTCAGCGGGGATTAGTCTAGTAATCCTCTTACACGCATAATCACAAATTTTAGAGTGTGTTCGGCTTAGCTCCTAAGATAACTGAAATCCTTTCTCCTGCAAAAAGTAAGACCAACTTGAGCAAAATTACTTGACTAAATTATTCAGGATAAAAAATGAACCTATCATCAGAGTAAAGCAGCATAATGACATGTTTGCAGACTACAGCCATTATTGTGTAATCGGCTTTCTCTGTAAAAAAAAACTTTTGCTATTTCCTCTCAAATTTTAGAGTTCGATCAACCTTACAAAACGAAGTTTTCTATTGTGTATGAGAATACACTTACACAGTACCAAATAATGTGTATAATTTTAGATCTGTGTTTCTTTGAAAATCAGTTTGTTCAATTGCCGAGTGGTACAAACTTAAACCACTGTGTATTTAAAATGTTTTGGACGAAAACCAATACAATAATTTTAACTTGTGAATGAAAGCAAACGCTAAAGTAAGTTTTAATAGAGCGTTTTTAGATATATTCTATTAAACATCAATTTCATGAATAAAATTTTATCGATAGCACGCGCGTGTATTTACATAATATTTTCAAGAGTCGTCATATTTCAAAAAAATTAT
>JAQIXW010002999.1:0-14029 GCA_034700685.1 Willowsia buskii | reverse complement strand
AATGTTGTGGTCGGGATTGTTTTGTTGATGTTCTGCTAGAGCAGATTGAATGACACGGTTGTTCCGTAGATCTCCGGCGTGGTTATTCTTTCGTTGTTCCAGGTTTTTTGTTTCTCCGATGTAGGCAAGTCCACAATATAAACTGTCTGACAATGTACTTTTGTGTAGGGGGCGTGGGTATAATATACACCTTTTATGTATTTACTGTACAATCTGGACCCAGTAGTAAGGTTTATCATTCGAAGAGTTATAAAAATATCTGTCTAGTGATGTAATTTTTAACAAACCTGATGCTCTGAAAACAAGCAACATAAGTCATTGACAAAGCAGTCTTGTACATAAAAGTGCTTGGTGCCGTGTTGACATATATTATTCTTTGTTTCACCTGTAGATGACCGTTCCAGGTGTAAAAAAGACCCTGTTTGACACATTTCGCAATGCGTGTGTTTTGCTCTTAAAATGAAGCCTATGAGCTAAAATTTCAGTCCACTCATTCCTTGGAAAAACAGGGATGAAGGATAATGTTTCACCAAGCATTTAAAAAACACTTTGTGTATTTTCTTTCAACTTTCCAAAGTCCGAAATGTACACCTCAAAGGGTATGTGATGTACAAACATATAGAGGAACTAGGAAATTGTATCTGTTCAATAAAATATTATGCAGTTCACAAAACACAACAAAATCAACGTGAAAGTGCCCTTTACTATCCCAAAAGTAGTGATAATATAAACGAAACCCACGTTAGCAAAATACAAACAGAAGGAGTAAAAGGACATGGGAGTAGATAAAATATCGCTCAATATAGCTGTTGACTGTTGACTGTTTCCTCCTTTTCCAGTGAAATTCATAATATGCTTAAAATCATTAGAGAAGAAACTACAGTGGAGTCTATTGAGCAACTGAGGTTACTGATACTCGTTAGGCATTTTAGAAGATATATATTGCATATTGACAAGCTACTAGTGTACTATTTGTCAATGAACATGAATGAATCGAACTAGATTTACGTATGTCCTTATGATAATATTTTGGCTGCACAAATTTATGTTGAAACAGAGATATTTTTGGACTGTCCTTGTCGTTTGTTTGCTCAGCATGCTAGATGCTAATGTTATGATTCGAAAAATTTATTCCTGTGTGAAAGGTTTCAGTCATGCGTGTCTCGTGCTAAAACTTTCTGGTAAAAAATTAATTGGATTGCTCATTTTCCCACTCGCATAAAACAGAATTTCTCGGCCAGCCAATATTTACTGGACCAAAATGCAACGCTGAGAGATGGCTCAGAGCAGTACATTAGTTCATCAGCGTCATAGCTAAAAATGCGAGCATCGCATGCATAATTTACATGACAAACTTTCTCGCTTTTATGTGACTAACAACAATGTTAACGCGTAGAGAAAGAAGAGAGGGTCCTCTTGTCCCAAAGTTTTATATAATTTAGACTTCCGTTTTAGCAAACGCCCTATCTCTACCACACAGTTTGCCATCTTGTTGTTTGTTGGTACTTGTGTTTGTTTTTATTATGCATTTCCATCTCTGTCTCCGTCATCCTCCTCCTCGAGAACTATACATTATAAGCAGATCAAAAACAACCATAAACTAAAGTACTTTTTATACTTTGTGGCTCATGTTGAGAAGTACTTTTACGAAATATTTTGTTTCGCAAGGATTTTCTTCAAAGCTCAAAACGCTCACGATGAGTATGTAACTCGCTTTGCTGGGGCATGCAATTGTTTAAAAATTTTGTCTTGGCGTGTCTCTGTTTGCACACGTAAACTTAACGGTCTATTTCGTTATAAAAGACGAAAACCTTCCACGAAAGTAAAGTATCATCATCACTACCACAAATCATACAAGTACAAGATGTATTTATAAGTACAGTAGTGAGTGTAGTGTAAACACTTATACACGCCACATGGCATGCAGTGGCTTCCTGTGAAAAACATCTTTTCACCGCAAAAAACAATTTCCCTTCCGGTTTTTGCCCCATTATATCTCAATATTTTCAAGGAAATTGGAAAACGAAACCGTAGACTGGCTGGTGAGAAGATAAGAACCCCATCAGGTTGAAAAGGAATGGCGAATATTTGTGGTCAGTATATATAATATCGCCACCCTACCGTTGCAAATAACTTGTACTATGGTACCATCTATCAACGTACGCCTATACAAATACGGCTTTACACAATGCAAACTTTCCAGTAGATACTTTTCGTGTATTAATAAAATTATTTTGACAATTTCAAAGTCAATTATGCATAAACGTATTTTAAACCTTGAGAGAGAAATTAGAGAAAACTATTCTATAGCTAGCATACAAATAACATGCAGCCCTTCTAACTATTCGAGCATTTTATATTAATTTTACAATCAATATCAAAGCAACTGTGTCAAGTCAAAACACGTTGAGCGTTAAAACAGTGAATAAATAATATTTTCAATTTTCAAGGCCATTTCGAAAATTGGATGACACTATATATCATCGTGCTGTTGAAAACTTTCAAGATTGTCTTCTTATTAGGTAGTAAAAATGGATAATAAAAGTTTTTCTGAAATGAATCAACTAAACTTGTCGAGGAGTATATTAAGATGACTAAAATGTTTCCACTTCTTTTCGACTGGCTGGAATACAATATGCATTCATTGACTCATTCAATTCAATATATTTATAACATTAGTAAACTGCTGTAAGACATACCATTATAAAGCTTCTCCGCAGCGCTTTTTGCTGCTTCTGCAGCTTTCGTCTTCTCCTGTAACTTTTTCAATTGTTTCTTCTCCCGCTTGCTCAACTTCCTCTTGAAACTTTCGCTTATTGTCACTTCAGGCACGACTTTGCTAGGCTGTTGGGTTGGTTCGATGTTGAGTGTGATGCAATAAATAAAGAAATAATAACAAATCCATTTCAATTCTGTGAGCTTATCAGAGCGTAAACCAATAAGTTTTGTTGTGTAAAATTTTACACTTATTTGGTAGACGCAAATAAAACCAAAATGTGTGAAATAAAAAGTAAAAAGCTTGGATTGTCATTACTGAAAAGTCGTAACGGACTTGTTCATCTATCCGTTTCAAGAGGAATCGCCCTTCCCTGTCATCTGAATGCCAGTTGAGTTGGACAAGCAGGGGTCTCTCATGATCATCCAACTTCCGTTCTTCTCCACTTTCATGAATTTCGTATAAGGCATACTGCGGAATAGAAAGCATGCGCATGTCTGGACGGAACTTTTCGATTAGAGTCTCGATTACAGCTTTCGTAGTGGCTGTGGACGAGATTCGTATGCATTTGGTGGCCACTTTTGCACCCGCCTCTTGGAAGTAGAAACGCATTACCCCTTGGAATTCCCCATCCTGAAATTTGGAAGATAAAAAAAATCATCAATTTAGCATTTGTTGTTGTGAAATACATGAAACTTATAATGACGATGGGATGGGATATGATCATGTTCCTCTGTAGCAGGCATATGACTCAACTTTTTAACTGCCATGCTCATAGATATATCTTTTATGCTTAAGACTAAATATAACTGCCTATTTATATAACTTATATAACCAATATTCATTGTCATAAACTTCATGTCTTCTTATCTTTCATCTTGCCGTGAAAACATCATTTACGTGCATTTAATATTGAATCTATTTTATTTATTTTTTTAAGTACATAAGTGTACAGTTTCCTTTGTGCTAGTTATTTACATAAGGTTTCTTGAGTCTTGACACTATACGCAAAAATAAATGATTTATGGCAAGCCGCACAATTTATTTACTTTTTTTAGTATATCATCCTCATGGCTCATTGCCCTCATCATCACATTGTTACTCGTACATTTTGTTTGATTTATTACCTATATGTCATGTTTTGCCATAATGAGCAGAGCGACACTTCCATACAAGCAACAAATGAATACTACGCACGCTTCTTCATTACACTTCCTCTTCTGATAAGATAGTAGTAATATGTCTGATATTATTAATGTAAATAGACAATGTTGTGAGATAAGAACGGGTCACTGATAAATCTGGACGTTTGTTTGAACTGTGAATAAGTCGTAATTAAACAAATAATAATGAGTGGGTAAAAGTAACGAAAAAAATGAAAGGTCGACGCACGCTAATTCCCACGTGCTCCTGCATCACGTAAGAAATTTATGCATACAAAAAGAGATTTACAAGATACGCAATCTCGAGATCATAATTAAATGTATTAAGTGAAATGTTTAATCAAGAAACTATTAAACCTTTATCGTAATCATGTTCAGTAATAATAATAAAATTAAAAGGAACATGTGTGTTATTAATTTATAGATCATAATTCTGCATTTAAAGTCGTTAATTACCTCATTAGGTTCCGAAATTTCAAACAAATCCAGTCGATTGGCATTCCATTGCGCAATAAGTTGTCTTAAATTTTCACGTGTCGGGGGAGGGTTTACGACTTCCGGTGCGTTCGCCCCCATGATGTGTAGTGTGTATGTCAAGTATGATTAAAATTTACAAATTCTAGAATTTTCGTTAACGGTAACTTCAAACTATATTTTTGCACTGTCACATTTACTAATGAAGTTTATGTTAACAAAATTGCCTCTCCTAACATGATAAACTTTTCATATGAACACTTTTCTCGCACTACGGGTTTTACATAAAATTTGAATCTTTCCATCCTCATCTCTCATATGGCTTACAGTGCAATTAATTTTAGTAGACTTATATGTGCTGTGAAAGATTACAAGAAAATCATGGCAAATTCATTTTAAAAAACGTGATGTTCCTTGAACTCATGTAAACATCCGGTGGTGCGAATGATGCGTCACTTTTCTAAAGAATCTGACAGTTCTTCTGAAATTCTTGCCTCCTCCAACACCAACTGCACAATCCGTTTTGCGCTCGGCATCAGTCTGATATTCGATTTTTGACAGCTCTACGTTACTTTACGTCACTTAAACAGAGTGTAAACTTACACGAACTGGTCGGATTTTTAGCGCTAGTACTTTTGATGTTTTTGAAAATAAACTGCAGCAAAATTTCTGTGACAGAATAACTCAACATTGAAACCGTGCAAAAAGCAGACAAAACTGTTTTTGGTTTGTCGAATGCTCTTTTTCACACGCTGGGCTCACGGCCAAAAATGTGATAGCGCTTAGATGAGCACAGTAATAATAAGAGCGATGTGTGTGCAATAAAATGCGTTTGCCTCTACATTTTTTTCATTCACCAAACGCCAGCAATTTCCTTCACCACTACCACAACTCATCTCTTCATATTACATCAAATTAAATCATCATGATGTTCATTACATCGCACAAACTTACAGAGCTCATAATAATAATATAAATAATAAAACACATACTACACCAAATAGTTTTATTACATGATGTACATATAGATGTAGAGATGCAGAAGTTCAGTTTTTTTGTTACACTTGGTCCTTGGTCCACTTTTGTTTGTAAACTTGATATTATGTACGAATTAAATTGCTTATTCGCTTAACAGCACACACTTTTTTCATTTAGCTTGGATTAGCGCATTCCGCTCTACTAGCACGCTAACTGCTGCTGTTGCTGAAGTGGACGATATCAAGGGGTGCATAAAGTGAAGAATTGAATAAACGCAGCCTTTTGTTTCAGCATTTATCTCGTCACTGCTTTTCAACTGATATCCGCATACAAACGTGATTCCTTTTTTATGTGCAAAGATTGCAAAAATGTGCAGCGGTTTTACAGGAGCCGTGAACAAATCTCATATAGACACATGCGAATAAAGTTAATGTACATACATAATGAAGCGTGAAGGAGAGCTATAAGTGTCAAAATGTTGCAAAAGTTGAGTTGCCGATTGTTCAGAGTTATGTGTAGTTGGGTTCTTTCTGCTGCTGATTTAAATTATTAGCATTTGACAATGATAATGTAATGCGCATGATGATGGATGGTTGATATTCAATTCACCCTGCTGTCTTGACTGGTTTTTATTATGATTATTTACTCGACTCGCTGAAAATCTTTTTTTGAAATCCGAGTCGACTGGTTCTTTTCCAACATGAAGTGGTTACTGACGCTGACATTCACTGCTCTCTTTAGCGAGCGTCGTTGTCACAAGTTAATAAAATTCACTTTTAGCAATGTGAATAATTTGAATGAATGCAAAACGCGCTTGCAGTATAATACTGTGACCATGATGTAAATCATTCTCCATTCTATTGATAAACTGCTGAAGCAAAGGGATTACGAGATTTCTAGGTTGGTCTAAAATTTATACAAGCTCTTCCCGACAGTCCTTCGTCAGACTTGCAACTTTTTGGTAGGAGACTTCCTCCAAGCAAACTTTTCAGGCCCACACTGCATTGGTACACTTGAAAGGTTTCTCTGGATAAATCACGCCACGGTTACACTGCTTACAAATGATGTCACCTGAATGATCATCAATCGAACTAGGGTTCATACACCGCTTACACTGGTAGTTATCAATGCGAAGTATCATGCGTCTTATGGGGTAGTACAGGAATGGCGTCGGACTAAAGTCTATCGTTATAATCTCCTTTTTACAAATTGGCACGACTGCTTTCGCAACTAGAGTAGCTCCACTAAATCTTCCAGTGGGACTTTCCTCCAGGTAGTGGAGCGTATTTGGAATGCAGTCGAGAGCAAAGAGGATTTGAGTGGTGAAAAGATATTTACATCTGTAATTCATAATATCGTTGCACTACATTATTTCAAGCTCAAACAACTAAAGTTTAAAGTTATCAAAAAAACGTTTAATGTTAGATTTTACTTGCGATGATCTGAGTTTTGTGATTTTTACTGTAAATTAGATGGCACCTTTAACACTGAATTCATTGTCATAATTTGATGGAGACGCACGTTGCATTCCTTTCGATTATAGGCTCAGGGAGTGAATACATTAGCTCGTGTTGTTTTGGGCAGCGTTTTTTGGTGAATGCTTAACGTAGCGTAATTATTGCCGATGGGACATTAGTGAAGATGAGTAGAAATGATTATGCAGTCACTAATTCACAGTATTTTTAACTTAGCTGCTTCTCCTTATCTCCCAACCAACTTACTTTCGCCCACTTTTTTCTGCTTTGACAAGTAAGATTTCCGTACTTTTCACTGAGTTCAGCAAATCATCCGATAGAAAAAAAGCTTGTTGCTGATGATAAGATAAGCACTTATGAATGGAACAGCCTACACAAATTCTCTCAATGAATGGATTGTCTTGCTCACACTCCAGAAAAGGAGGGGAAAGGCTTGGAAAATAACATAGAAACTACTAGCATGGGCTGGAAGAGATGCTGACAAGATCAAAGGACTCAGAGCTTGTTTGAGCAAAGCCGAATAATAAGTTTCATTTTAATTGCACATTATAACATCGAAACTATACTTTTGAATATATAAGGCCGCACCTCATCTTCATGAAGATACTTTGTATCATGTAAAAAACCCTCTGATGTTAGTAAAGTTGAATTTGCATTAAGATTTATGACTCGGTTCCTCCGAGGAGAAGAGATGCTTCTAAAATGTTTAATGTGCTTCAGTATTGGTTGGAAGTCATACTAGGTGTTTATGGATACGAAGAGGAAATGAAAGGGTTAAAAATGTTTAATTCTACACAGGAGAAAAATAAACTATAAATGATATTTCGTGATGAATTTGATTACAGAAAGTCATCCTATCATATTTAATATCTGGCTTAGTAGCAGTAGTATATAGAGAAGGATAACTCTACTGCACTGTAAATACAGAGTCAAGTTGATTTTTTATGATGTTGTCGTTTTGATCTCGGAGCTTCCGTAATTTTTTCGCATAGGTACATGTTACGAAGTAGGTGACTGAGAGAGTATATTAACTCTTTCTTTTGTCTTTGCTTCTGTATGGTAAAGCATGACTTGAGCCATTGAGGTGAAAGGAAGTGTGCTACACATTATGAAATAAGATGAAAGATGTAAAAAGTGCAATGCTTATTCCGTTATGCTACGAAGCTTTTACGATGCAATGAAACTAAACAACATTTATACCTACTCTTTTGCGATATGCAAGTCTCAACCCCATTAAATCATCAGCATGCCTTTGAAAACTCATATTTCTCCTTAAGTAAAAAAAAAGCATTGCAGTTGCAGAATTTAGATTACAATACATGCTCAAATATTATTTTTCTTCAGATTACCCCCAAGACACCGTAACACAATTTTTCAACTTCATTGCTTATAAAAACGACATTTTCTAAAACTGAATGTAATTTTAACACTTTTCTTCATTCTAGTTAATTTATATCTTTAGTATTATGCAATACGATGAAGTACTCCTTTTACTTAGTATACTTATTCATTCAAGTAAAGTATACAATACAATCGAACACAAGATGTTCATTTATAAACTAGAGTTAAAAATATTAGTATGTAAAGAAACGTCTCTATATATAGGATTACCTCCGGTTTCGTAATACATACTATGTAGTTATAGTAGCCTGCAGATTTTTACAATGAAGCTTTTCTTGTTTCAGAAATAAACACACTGTTTTATTGTAAGTAACGCCAGTAATATCTACTTGAACAAACCAATTTCTCTCTCTCGCACGCTGCAGCAATTTAAAACTCGTGCACAGAGTATTTTCAACTCTTTTCAGCATACGACTGCCCATCTGTGTAATAAAGAAAGCAGAACTTTAAAACTCGCTTTGAAATGAAAAAAAATTGACTAAATGGAAACAATACATTATGACTCACAGAACAGTCAAAGAAACTAGAAGTGAGTTGATCATCTTGGTATCGAAATAGCTGCATTAAACTCGATTTTACATCTCCTGCACCTGTACCTCCACCAATAGTCGTGTTTTCAAAATTGAACTGGATAACTTGATCCTTTTCCTGCTGACCGCCTGACTCTATCCTTTCGATTTCCTCCTGAGGTGAATGCTTTTGCTGGTTTTCATTTGACTGTAGCATAGGAGCAACCTCAACAGTTGATGATGATATTATTGATTGAGTTGTTTCTTCTCCCTGGGTAATAACTGTTTCTACATGATTTTGAAGTTGACCATCCAAAGTAAAACTGGATGAGTTGAGCACGGGATCTCCAGCCTTACTTGCTAATTGGATGGGTTGATTAGGAGCATCTGCCTCAATTTTTGGTTTTACTTCCTCTTGCCGATGATGCATTGAATTCGGAAATTTTATTGATTGAGGGATTTCTTCTTTGTGCTCAATAACTGTTTCTACTCTCACTTGATTTTGATGTTTACCATCAAAGGTAAAACTGGGTGAGTTGAGCTCTCCAGCCTTACTAGCTAAATGGATGGGATGATTAGGTGCATCTGTTTCAATTTTTTCTTTTCCTTCCTCTTGTTGATGAAGCATTGAATGTGGAACTTGAGCAGATATTATGATGAGCATTGAAGAATTTTGATGAAATTTCATATCACTCGCCGTTTTATTGTATGGTATATGTAGAAGGTCCTTGCTTGGTAGCAACGCATCAGCAGTTTTACACTGAAATTTTTTAGTGGCTTTAAATTGAATTTTTCCTAACTGTTCAGTTGCTCTATGGCACATGCCCTGACCATCTTTAATAAAAAAGGAACAGCCTTTAATTAACAGGCATTTGAAACAACCTTCTCTTCCTTCACAAACATCATCACCAAACACAGCACACAAACATCCCAACGCACAAAGTAAAAATATCAACTTCATTATCTCGCTAATGAGTTATTATGATACAGATCTTGCAATTGAAAATTTTAAAGTTAATTCGTTATTTGCCCATTTCCGAAAAAAAGTGAAATTTTTTATGAACTTGTTCCTGAATGCTTGAGTGACTGACTGACAGAATGCAAATGCTACTGATGAGCATGAAACGAAGTGAGCAAAGGCAGGATTTAAGAAAAAAAGTTTAATGGCAAGAAAAATTTAAACAGTCATGAATAAAGAAATAAAAATATTAACATGTAGATTAATATCTACTCTAGTCATCGTCAGATCGTCACGAATCAATGGTATTTAGGTACTCCAGAAAATGCAGCTGCCTCCTAAAAATAAAATTGTCAGCACTTTTTTCTCTCTTGACTTCCTCTCCTTTGTTTAATCATGATAAACAAAGAAACTTACTTATTTACATGATCTGACATGGTGATGGTGGCGGAGGAATTGGAGATTTGTGGCTGTAGTCTAATTGAAACATCTTGTGAGCTGCTTCTCTCGATACGGCTATCCTGGCATGATTCTTGCTATTTGCTGAAATATAATATGCATGTTGAGTAAATGCTCGAGCTCGAATATTCTGATAAAAAGTCACTGTTATTTAAAACATTACATTCTCCAGAAAAATTGCCATAGTTTTCGACTTGAAGCAGGACCTTGAATACGCGAGGGAGTTGCGGAAGGCAAATGATTTCAGTATACAAGAGTTGAGTTTTGTCAAACACAATATAAAGTAAATTCTCCGCCGACATATCCGAAGCATTTTTTGGCAGTGGCTGTAATGAAATGATAAAGAAAGAAAATGAGAGAAATGGAAAGAAGGGAAATAATATTCAAATGTTGATGTAATGATGATTGCTATGTTCAATTGAACATACCCGAATCGTTGGAACGGGTGAAGGACCTGGCCGGTTTGTCGGATGAAAGGGTGGAACAGATGATTTGTTTGATTGCCATACTACCGCAAAAATAACTCCAGAAATGAAAACGAGCACCAGAACGGCTGTAATCATTTTTTTTACTGAACATGATGATGATGATGGAATAAGTGGTGCATTTTCGTCGATGTTATCTTGATTAACCAATTGATCTTCACCATCAGATTGTAAGTCCACCACTACACGAATGCAGATGCATTAAAAATATGAAATATGTCACAACTGTTATGAAGATGATAATTTGAAAGTGTAGGATCTTACCAACATCATTATTAAGAGGAAGAGTTGCCATTTGAACAAATAATAACTGATTCTACGATTGCAAATTCTTTTAAAACACCGAATTACAAAATAACAATTACTGCCTAAGTTTTTTTACTGGAAGAAACAGTATGCGATAAAAAGTAATACGACTGTTGATGCAACGATTGCTGGTTGAGACTAAAAGTGGAATGAATATTCTTAGGTCTGCTGCAAAATAATGCAATGTGACAGGATATGCGATAAAAAATAATGACTGACGCGAGACGAAAAAAGTAAGAGAGTAAATCCAAAGAATCATGTAATGTCATAATATACATCATCATATCAACAACTACACTTATTGGACAAAAATATCAAATGTCTTAAATCATAGTATGTATAAACTGCAAAAATAAAATTACACTGCTAGAGAAAAATTCATCATCATCCCATACAACAACTTTGAACTTATATAATAAGTAAAGTGTAATACATACTATAAGTGGTTAAAATTAAATCAACTCTGCCAGAGAAAAATCATCATTATCCTATACAACAACTTTGGACTTATATAATTAGTAAACCGTAATACATACTACTCATCTGCACTAACAAATTATATCTTGGTAATTTTTAAAACTATCATACTACAGCATGAATGAAATACACTACAAAATGAATGACACAAAAAAGTCATGGGTAGAAAACATGAAAGAAATTTTTACAAAGTGAAAAATCATCAACAAAGTCATCATGAAATAAAGAACATTAATTTTTTCCAAGGAGTCGCATCTTATCAGCAAATCGCTGTTCAGCCGCTTCAATTGCCTGCTGCTTCTCTTCTCCGTCCAATGTTTCTGCATCGCGTTTCTCCTTCTCCAGAGCGCTTTTAGCCTTCTTCTCCATCGCTTCGAGCATAGTCAGAATGATCATCTTGACAATGCTTGCAGCTTCACGAAGTGAGAATGGCACATTATGGCCAGTATATTTATTTTTGGTCTTGTAAATAAACATATTGCAATTTTTTCGCTCGTCCCCAAACATGTAGCTGCCCATTTTTGTTGTGTTTGTTTCTCGTAGTCCAGCTTTACGATGAAACTGATCAAAGCTGTATGTAAGTGAGTCGGCGGTCGGCTGAGTCTCCGGTATATTTTTGGCTGCTCTATCTCCAGGAATCTGGAAGAAGTCCATGAGTTTCCAGCTGAAGAACTGCTGAATGGTTCCAACAGCATTCATCATGTCAGTAAACTGAGAAGAAAGATGGTTTGAATTCCCACTCTCATCATTTGAACGGGGTCGTTTTTGAGGTGGTGGACGGTTAGATGGCCCTGCGATTTGCATGCTGGGTTCAGATCTTGGAATCCTTGTTTCTGGTTTTCCCTGGGTAGAGGAACTCATTTGATCAAAGCCAGCAATCATGTTAACATCTTGAGTTGTTGATGGTGGAGTGAGAAATATTTGTGATGCCGCTTCTCTTGCATTTTCAACATTCCGAATCACTTGTGGTGTTGAAGCTGGGGAAGTGAGAAACACTTGCGAAACTGGAATCAGTTGTTGCTTCATCATGGTAATTTTTCCAAGGCTCTCACAAACAGCTTTTTGAGATGGGGAGTAAATAACTCCATCACAAATTTCCACTGTAAGCGGGAATCTCTTTCGCAAGACAATTCGCCGAGCTTTATCCCTCGGTTTTCCGCTGGCCACCAGATTTTCACACTCAATGTTCCAAGCACTTAACTTAAATGGCAGGTCTGTTGACTCACATGGTTGAAGAGCAATGCTTGAGTTGTACTCTTCATGTAGCTTCAGAGTTAAAGATTCACCACTATGAATTTTTCTTTCCGTGGATGTAACTTTATCCACAGCATAATTTGGGTCTTGGATGAAGGGAAAGGATATTACGGTTGCCTCTCCCTGGCTGAAAACTTCTGGCTCAACAATGTTTGTCATGTCTACCATTTTGAAATTCTTGGAGTATAAAATGAAATTTTTGAAAGAAGAAGGTTTGGGAATGAGCTGGTTTCACAACGACTTTCTAACAACAAATGATCCAAAAACAAATGATTCAATGCATATACATCCAGGGTTACTTTTCTCTGCTCTGCCTTTAAATTGAGTGTCCCTTTGTTTCAATTTCTCTATAAGCATCAGGTGAGCATCGCCACCAACACTGTAGCCTTTGAAAAGTAATGATGGCACGTGGCATCATTAGCTCTTTGTTTTTCCTCTATCCATTTCTCTCTCCTCCAGTCTCCATTAAATATGCTAATGAGTTTTGGGAAAAGAGGAAAGAAAGGCACAGGGTGCAGAGATGAACAAATGAGAGTTTTTACCATTGCTTGTGTTTTAAACAATAATCTATTCTAGTGTTTGTTTTTATCAGTTGAGTTTTCAACTTTGAGCTGAATAGATCCAAAAAGTTTTTATTTGTGATTTTTTAATATTTTAAGAGGTGTATGAAGAAAAAAGTGCACCAAGAAGATTTTTGTGCATCTGTGCATCGTTCTTTGCTTAAATAATTGTAAAGCTTTTTTATCTTTTGCATTTAAATATCTGTTTTTGCATTTTGAAGACTGACTAGCTGCTGCAAATTTTTATATACGTAAATTGTTAATTGGTGTGTGTTTAAAATTTCAGTTGACCAGAAGAGACTGTGAGGGTCCACCTGAAGCACTACAGGGAGCAATACAGGAAGGATATTATCATCTTTGGAACGGTAAGTAGTTATTTTTTCCCCTTTATTTCTCCTTTCATCATTTCATCTCACTCTTTCCTTTTTCTTTACTCTAATGGACCAAAAAATTGTGCATAAAAAGTAACTATAGTGAGTAGGCTAGATTTGCCAGCCGAAACACTTAGTTATCCAGGTTGTCGGATAAATCCAAAAAAGGAGCATAAATGGCATAGCTTTCTCTCTCTCTCTTTCTCTCTCTTAATATTTTCTGTATTTTTAAAACTGTTTCTATTATTTATTTTCAGAACTCTGAATCACCCCAAGACTCTTGATTCAATCGAAAACGAGACAAGTTAAAAGTAAGTGCGAAAATTACAAAAAGTGTCTCTGTTGCTTTTTTTCTTCTCTAAATCCTGCCTTTACATTGAATTTCTCTTTAGAATGGCTGGTAGATATCGTCAACTTTTTTGCATCTTTTGCAATGCTCATTT
>JAQIXW010002998.1:0-14030 GCA_034700685.1 Willowsia buskii | reverse complement strand
GCCTTTTAAACCAGCACGTGCAGACGGGACAAACCGGCTCCCATCATCAGCTATACCAATCCCTTTGTCTGATGAGGTTTAGTGTCCGATGTAGTCAAATGAGTGCATATATCACTGAAATGCTGATCACCAAATACTGCCACTGTTTGACTTCTTGTTTCTCTTGTTTCAAGTGTAAGTACACGTGTATACATTGGGTTGAAAAGCTTGTACTCTCATGTCAAACACTTTTCAGGTTCTGTCACGCTTCATTGGAGACGAGACAAGCATAAATGAAAAGTTATGAATGATGACATGAAGAAGAGATGAATACAACCTCCTGACTGGAAGAATGCCAATAAGTAGTAAAGCCCAATGTTATCGTGTCTCTATTTGTTTTTAATACAACACCTCCAATATACAAAGGTTTAGAGGTATATCGAGCGTAAAATTATAAATACGTTAGTTCATTCACTCCGTTATTTAGTCATCACAGACAGAAGCCATATAACTGAATAATCTCTCCGACACTCTCAGTCATTTAGTCATTTTATTAATTATAAAAAGATGTTTGTTAAATTAATGCTAACACGGAATTAACGAAACGGTTTACATTGTCTTAACCAGCTAGGTCCATTGCAGTTATGACTTTATTTGGCTTTCAATAATGTATTTTAGGTTTAAGCATTAACGTTTAAGATTGACTTCGAGACCTTTATTCTTTGGAGTGCAATTTTAGTAATAATTAGAACGGGGTCAGTAAGATTTCAAAAATGTAAGACCGTGGGAGCGTTGCATCCTACTTACGTTCTTGTCTACTGTTGTACGTTTTGTATGGGATAAGGTCTAAAGACTGTGAAAGCTTCTCACCACAACACTGTGTAGGGAGACCGGTTTAATTTTTCTTTTGGCTTGATCACATACCTGTGCTATCCATGTGTGCAAAACAGGGCATCATATATCCTGATTATGCTAAACAGTGTTCTTATAAAACGAGTATAGTGCACATGTCTGAGAAACTGGTAATGGAACTTAATTAACATTATATATTAATATATAACATCTGGATTGAGTAGGACATTAAAAATTGTACAGCCTAAATAGTTGTAGAAATAAAAAATGTTCGCGCTGGTGGCTTTGACAAGTGTCCGGCTTACGTTATTCTTTGTAGCTGACACTTGATTGTATATACAATGTTACACATTTGTCTATTGTCTCTTAAGAGAGATTATTTGATTTATTGATTATTTATTGGAAGGCGCATCACATTTTCTATTGCATTCACAAGAATATCACTTGACAAGTGCTATAACTTTATACTGTGATCGGTAATCGGTAAGAATTAAGGATGCGCGGAATTCGTTGCGTAATTTGCCATAATGACTTGAATTACTTGAAATTTACAGCTTGAGTGGGTCGAAGCGCAGATAGAAGCTAATGTTGAAACTTGAAACGTTAAGAGTGGAAGCGTTTTAGCGGAATAAAGAAACTTGTAAATTAAGTAGTTATAAAATGATACCACTGTGTACTTAATTCTTTGAATGCATTTTACATTACGTGATTTCGTTTCTCATCCCTCGAACGTCCATATAGGAAGTAGGTACCCACACTTGCTAGGTATGTACTTGTATTAACAAAAAAGAGATACACTGTGAGTGCAGTGAGAAAATTCTACGATTTTGCATAGACCGACAAATATTAACAGCAAGTGCACTTTTGTTGAAACGCAATCCCTTCCGGTTCCATTCCATTGCGTGTATACATGTGCTAAACAATTGATAAAGTAAGTAATAGTATTAACTTCCTATCATCTGGCCCAATCAGTGATTCCCAGTTTAAAAAATGACTTCTAAGTGCTAACGTTGCAAGTTTTAGTTCTAACCAGTACGAGTTTTAGGTGTATTGCTTACCGCTTATGCCTACTACTTTCTTTACATGAATTATATCTGTACATATGAATGTACACACTTTATGTATATCTAACATAGTTTATAGGAAAGTAATTAGAAATTACATTTACACTTGTCTTCTAATACCCTTGTCTCTAGTAATAAGTTGTTGACATTTTTAAAGTACACTTGAATGTCGAAGGTTCAAATGTAAAAAAATACATTATATATTACATAATATCCACATAATGTATCAGTTCTTGTAATAATAGCATGCATACTTTAAGTTTTACATGTGTACATCCAAATTATCTCAATCTCCTCAAGAGACAGCTAACAAAACACGCAAAGCATTAGAAAAAAATCGCTGTAATAGAAATGTGATGATAGTAATAAATTTTAGTTCTTAGTGCTCCAGGCATTCATGTCTCTACAAAATGAAAAATGGTCCATTATAAAGTGCCAAACAGTGATGAAGCGATGGTGTGCGTGAATTCATGTAGGTATTCATCTTTCTCAATCCATATTATTATATAAAGTGTATGGACATTCTTATTTGAGTGTATATAGTCATAGCCAAATATCTTCTCAAGAGAACCACTACTATTGCCGTTGATTGAATGCGCAGAGCACACATAACGATTTCCCTGCTGAAAGAATAATGAGATGGTGATGATGGCAATGACGAGTGCATCTTTTTTTAAAGATGCATCAGATCTCCTTGACGATGGAGAAGATAATCACTACCACCATCAAACTCATTTGAATGTTAAGATGCTATTTATGATGACTACTCCCAATGTTTATACATCTTCATGAACACACATGATTAGTGTCAAGTTGTTTGAATAAATATCTCAACACGCTCTTGTGATGTCAGTCATTATTATTGCTACTATTTATTTTGCAAATAAAAACACACTTCCCTTCTGATTTTAAGCCGATTGTCTTCTGAAAATAACGGAACATGCAAATTTCGTGTGTACTTTTAACTAAAGAACATTACTCTTGGTAATTGAGTTTCTAACTGGTTTTAACTTTTATATTTACCAGTGTAAAAGAACAATGCGCGTTTTTTGTGACGTCGCATAAGACACTGTTTCAGTCCTCAATCACTCGGATAATACAGATGCTCGCCTGTTTACTTGGGCATGGTTTGGGCATCCTATCTAATGATTCCATGAAATGATAACTGCATTTTCCAGTCATTATGGAAAAGGAATAATGAATTCTCAAAAATGCACGCATTAATTCCATATTTTTCTATATTTCAAGCATATCTGTACGACAGAGTGTGTGTCTATGATTTCATACATAACAAAATTTACTGAAAGATACTTTGTCGTCATTTCTGTCTAACTTTTAAAACGTCACCAGAGGAGTTAAGTTGTAAGCCAAAAGATATGATCGAGAGAAAGATAGATAGAGAAAGAGCCCCTGGGGCCAAACAATGTCAGGAACAGGTATACGAAACAGCTGCTGTACTTACTCATCATGGTCATCAGCATAATCAACACATCGTGGAAAAAGGCGCCACCATCACCACAGATTTACTATTATTACCACTAATGGTGGTGGTTTACTTGATTCATCACTCACTATCATCATCAAGAACATTGCATAGCTGAAATGCTAGACGCGAAGCACGCACATCTTGCGAGCGCATTTCAAACACATATTCATGCTCGTTTATCATATAAAACTTCAGAAGAAAAGTTTATGCGATATCCCCCCTATCCTGAGAATATTCTAAAGTTAAACACAAATTTTAAGTTTTCAACAAATTTTATTCATAGGAAAGCGGGTTTTTAAAATCTCTTACTGTTACTAGAATTGACTGTAACACAAATGCAAAGTTGAGTTTTATTGATTTTAAGCTGTGTTCAAAAGTTTAAAGGAACATCCTTTTGAAACAAATCACATCGATAATTCCAACAAATAAAACTTATGATGCATCCCCAGCGGCAGCGCATAATCTTTAATACTGATGGGTAGCGGCGGGAGCATCATCTTGAAACTTCTTCTACTGCGAAAAAAAATTATATGCTTCCAGAAGGAGGATGATTCGTACATCTATTGAATCTACTCCACTGCACACTGCTACTTGCTACTTCTTACATAATATATCATTTATTGCACCGCATTGTACCTATTCAAATTTCACATCTTCACAGGCATGTGTTTTCGATTCGCGTAGTTTATGCTGCATGCATTATAGCACATCATATAACACGCTATTATGTTCAGCTTAAGTGAGCAGCAAACTCGTCGTCTTCCTTTGGTAGGCACTATATCAAATCATAAATAGGTATGGCATGTATTTTTTGAAGCAAAATACGAAAGTTCTCTTTGGTGATGATATTATTCTCCTTACCAGCCATTTTCCTCAACAATGTGCATGTATTTTTGTAATAAAAATGGGAAAATAGAATTGATGGTTAAGCGCACAAATAATAGAAATAGGTAGTTGTATACCAGTAAAAACCAGCGAGCTCGCATTTTCGGAGGCATTCAGCGTGAATTTGTGGAAGAACATGGAATATCAGAGAAGAGCAGAGAATTACCATCATCACCACGACCATCGCCGCCACTATCAGAGAGCAAGAGTAAAGTCATTGTACGTTGTTGTGGTTTCGTTCAGCATCTTTTCTCAACGTCGTTGTCTTGGTAATCTTGCGTTTTGAGCATATCTGTGGCATCATCATTATTATACATACATACTTAATACTTCCATCTTACTTTATCGTCGTTCCATCTCATTTTCTGTCTTTGTCTATCACAGCTCAAATGTTTTAAAATGAAGGAGCAGTTTTGATTCCTATTAAATGCATTATTGTACTTCAGCGTTCCCTTGGGTTTCTCAATTTATAAAATGCGTGATCTGTATGAATGTGAGATTGTATATATGATAATATTCAGAGTCAGTTGCTAGTAGCAGTGAAGATGACCGCCATTACATTTAAGAGTTGATATTTCTCAAATCTCTAGTTCATGTATGAGGCAAGTCCGATACTGTGACATTTTACCAGTTTAAGGAAATAAAAGCCCTGGAAGTGGAACTGCTTCTATTAAGCACATCAAATTAGACAATGAAAAATACATGGCAACATACCAACATCCTATGTAGAACAGAGCTTGAAGCCAGCATGCTTACTTAAGAGGCAGTGAATTTAGTTTTTCTGATGGATCATCTCTTTTCTTCATGATTTTTATGCATCGTTGATTACCAAGACAAAGGTGGTTGTTTCGAGAAACTCTGAACTGTAGAACTCCATCATGGTTATTCAAGAAACTGTAAGAAAACGCCTTCATTTTTTCCTGTGAATAATCAGTCCTATTTGCCAAGCTAAATGGCTCATAATGCTTTTTCCGAAAACATAGTAGTTCACACCTGCTGTTTTTATTCGTTTAAAGAAAAATCTGATTCAAGCTAAGTCTCTGCATTGAGGGAATATAAAGAGTTCACCACAATTGTTTCACTTTTGCATTGTTCTATAAGCAGGAAAGGTTTAGGTAACACAGCATCAGTATCATGAAAACCGTTTGGTAATATTTTGATAACAGTCGACATGCATTGAAAAAGTCTCAAGTAGAAATGTATTTGCGTTGAATGCTTTTTTAGTTTGGCTGCTTAATTAGTATTTATGGGAATAAGACCGGAGATGAGAGATTTAAAGTATGTTTTGAAATTATGTGTACATACCCACTATTTACAATGGAGAAAACTATGAGGAATAATAGTGATAGATTATTCATAATTTTACCGAATTATATAAAACTTTTTTTTACAAATTTTACAAATCATATGATTTCAGACGAAATCACGTAGATTATTCCGAAAGGGAGATCAACGTTAGCCTGTATCCCTACGTTATCACAATAATTATTGTCATCACTCTTGTTTCTCTTCCATCACCCGACTTGTACAAGCTTGAGCAGACATGATTTGGCCGCGATGATGGAGGGACACTATACAGTTATTGCTATATCATCATTCTCCTCAGGTTTCAGGATCATCATCTCCATGAGAGATTTGTTCTTACAACAATGGTCCGTACTTGTATGAAAGTTTTGTATTCATAATATAGGACCAGTAATACAATTTGGATGTGAACAAATATTTCGTTAAACTTTATCTAGGCAGGTAGGAAGGTATGGTGCACGTAGGTACTATCTGAGTACATTTGTATAGTATGTTGGCAATGTACAATACTGAAGCGCCATAATAATAGGCAAATAGGTAATACTTATATGTAGGAAAAAGACTCTATGAAATGCGGTGTGGCAACAACAGCAACAACACCTGCTGAGGTGTATTGAATTGTATTCACGTTTTTTATAGGGATTCCTACGGGTAAATGTGCTTTTATCTTTCCACTCATTATAATGGAGTGACTACTGTTGTAATGCACCAGAAAGAGTTACAACCTGACGTTCTTCTTCTCTTCTTTGCTGAGGTGCTGAATTTTCGTTAGGTAATCTCCATTCTTTTTATTCTCTTGATTAAAGTGGAAAGGAATAAATCAAAATTCCTGAGAGTTCATGACAACAGCACTGTCATGTTATGCAAATATATATACACACAAATACACATCGTCTTACGAAGGACGGATATGTATCAACAACGGTAGGTCAACATATTATATAGCTTGTGACGTCCACATATGAAGCAATTATAATGAATGATAAATCGTAACTGTCTCGAAAATCTTTTGGTTTTTAGTCATTCACTAAAAATAATCATTTTTGACAAATTTTTGCGTGACTAAACTCACATTCACTCCTCAAAATCTTTGTAAAATGTGACGAAGTATACAACCGGCAGCATTCCCAACGTACAACGTGTTTTTTTTACTAAAAAAGCTCCAGCCCAGCAAAAAATGGTATATCTCCAGGAAAAACCAAGTGGCGAGAAAATGTCCAAACAAAAAATCACTGTCGAGACTTAATAGTTTTCGATTGTTTCTCAGATATTTCCAGCTCAAAACTTCAATTTTTGCGTGCTCCTGGCAAACAGAACATAAGTAGCAGAAGACAACGTGGTACGTGTGTACACCATGTGTACTTCGCATTGTAAGTATTGTAACTCGTGATTTCACAGCTTCATCGACATACACAAATTTTTAAATGCTTTTTAAGTATAGACTACAGACAAAAGTGCCTTCTGGTATGTCCGCATGCAGTTTAGTATTATTACAACTCTTGAGACTTTTATGAGGATGCGGGCTTGGCTGGTGATGACGATGACGAGAGAGCGAAAAGCATCATCATATTATGCTGATGTTGATCAGTCATTTTAAACTTTCTGAAATCGCACAAAAATGTTGCCTGTATACGTGTCATTATCTGAGAAGTTTAGGGTAATATAAGCCATTTCCTACCGCGCTCATTCTCATCTTACATAAATAGATGCACTCTTCTCCTTTAGCGCCAACAAGACGAGCGGAAACTTCCCGAGTGAGTGAGAGAAGAACAAGTAGAAGAGTTACTACTCAACTTACATAATTTAAAGAATGATATATCTCCCTACTATCTCATATCTCTGGATTCGACTGGTGGGTACTGCAGTCATTTACTTCTTACTTGTTATTAAGAACGAATAGAACACGTTAAAACACAAAAAAGTCATGCTCATGTCGGCATGACGAACCATACGAGGCCAAGAGTAAAAAAATGATTAGCAAAAGCACCTGTTGTCGTGCAGAAGTCAAGTTCACTTAAAAATCTCTCTCTGCTTTTTTATCGTCAGAAGAATCACTTCGTCTTGTTCGTCATATTTCATGCATTTTGTATTTTGTTTTCCTGTGATTATCATTGTCAGCGAAGCCAACCTTGCTTTTATACTTCTTTAATGCTAATAATAATGGTTTGAATTCAAACCTCTTCTCTCATCGTCTTCAGTCTTTCAGTTATTATTGCATTCTCAAATCAGACATCTTCTTTTTTAAAGCACAAGAAAAGCATCACATTATCATCACTATCATCATGTTATCCATGCAGTACAACAAACTATACACTTACTTCATGCATCATCCCCATAAAAAAAGTAAGACAGGCAACTGAATCACGGCACACATAATCCACCTCCACCACAAAATAACAAGCAGCAGAAGCACATAGTACCAGCCGTGTGTTATATGTAGTTTTTTATGCGCTCAGTAAAATCAGCACACAGTTAAAATTTCCATGCAGAGACGAAGACAGGATGCATTATATTAGCTGAAAGTTGAAGGTTACACCGGTAGTCACCACGCTACACTTACCAACCTCCTTCATTTACAATACCAGCCAGCCAGGCAATACAGAAATAGGCATTTCTCATACTCTAGATAGATGTTCAAGCTTATTATACGATTATATTATTTATACAATGAAAATGTAGGGAAAAAGTAGCTTCTGGTCTAAAAAAAAGGTGTATCAACAACTGCATGGCATGGAGGAACACACATCACATCATTATCATCATCACCCTCGAAGCAGCTGGTACGACGACGGTTGCTTGTATGTAATGATATTAATAATAATTGTAATAGCAGTGATGAGGTGGATGAAGACGATGATGATGATGGTGGTGCTGGTGGTGGTGAGGTAGAAAGGAGAGAGATACGAGTGAAGAGATAGCTTCTTCTTTTTACTCGGTCGTCTTTTTCTTGACTTCTTTCTTTCATTTTCTTTCTGTTTTTTACACACGATATCCTTTGAGAGGCCGGAACTAAGCTAGATTTTGCTCATCCTCCACCTTTGGATACGCTTCGCATATGTCGATAATCACTTGAAGTTTTTCATATACCTACCTGTATCTCTACCCTATTCTTCTCTCAAAACTAACTCGCTCAGTCATTCACATTTTTATCTTGAAGAAAAAATGGTACATTACACCACACACCACATCCAAGAGCTCACTACTCTTCTGCAAACTCACACAAGAAGGCACAAGAGAGAGAGAGAGAGAGAAAAAAAAATCTGATCATCATCCTTTCCATGCACACAATAGCAATATGGTTCAAAGTACTGGTGTGTGACTCTGCTGTATTCTCTACTGTCCAAGTTTTATTTTGGCATTTTCAATTCATTCCATGCTTCAGATACACTTAAACATACATCAAAATGAACTTACCTCAAGTTGGAAAAAAATACAAACGTGTGATCCAGGTCTAGGTCTGTGCTTGTAGTAGCATGAATTGTGGATCTGGTTAATTAATATTTTGATGTTTATCATATTCATTCATCAGAAACTCTCTCTCTGTCTCTGTCCGTTCTTCTCTCTGGAGGGAAAAGGAGCCAGTTTTTTATACATGGCTGTTGGGCATTCCGCTTTTTATACCTATTTGCATTATTCTCATACGATGTAAGATAGATTACTCGCCTGAAAGTACTTAACTGGAGGAGAATCATAGAAAATTTAACTCTTTTCCTTTCCTGTGCAATGCTCTGCATTGTTTTGCTTTAACTCCTTATGTTGTACAAAGTAATTGGCTATTTTTATATAAGCTCCCCTGTTGTAGTTTTATGAGATTTTAAGAAAAAATAATGGCAGAAAGGAAATGTACATTATATACCTATAGATTATCTCAAAGTACATCTATCCTCAGTTTTTAGTAGTTTCAGACTAAAACATAGTCAATTTTGCAGCGGCTTCTTTTAAAGAGAATATAATCTCGTCAACAGGAGACACTGCGAAACCAAATTATTGAACGAATTTCAGAACTTACATGGTTTTAAATCGTATTGAAAGCAATACCAAACAGGGTTTAAAATAATAAAAATGATACTGTGTATTCTACAAACTACTCGATATAAACTTTACAAACAATAGAAAGATAAACAAGAAAGGGGTAGCTTTTGAGAGAGGAGAACAGAAAAGGCAGCTTTTCACCTTTATTCCCCCTCTCTCTAGCGGGAGCTCATTTCTCTTTCAACGCATCCGCAATAATTCACATTCATGAACAAACGAAAGTTATAATAGTAAATTGATGATGATGACAAGAAGTCAACAGAAGGTTTGGTATGGACAGACTACACCTTCGATTCTTGCTTGCAAGTCGTTTTTCGACTTTACTTATTTACAGTTTTAGATTGGCTTCAAACAACATTTATATGCGTGTGTGCTTGGACTGCTGGTTAGTGGGGATGTGTGGGATATGCGTTTGGTGATGATGATGGTTCCGTACAAGAACACCGTTCATTTAACAATTTACTAGCTTTTTCGTAGTTTTTTTTCTGTCCAAGAGTGGTACTATGCTTCTTGCATACAAGTGTGTACTTTCTGTACCTTTAACTCCTTTGTTTCTAAACTCCAGCAGAAGACTACTGCAGTGCTTTTTGTTATTGCAGGTAGTGGGATTGCTTGTTCTTAAATTTTAAAAAACCTCATTTTTTCTCTCTTCTCATACTTCTTGCTTTTCGAGCTCAACCATCCCCACTCTCTCCTGGTTTTACTATTATTACTGTTGTTATTATTATTTCCACTGCTCGTTTTCGTTCCCCTGACTTCCTCTCTCTAGCCACACATTAATTTTACCTGAGCTACCCCACCCTCCTTGTACATGAGGCTTGTGGAGTGAGAAGAGTGTTTTTGTGTATGAAAAAGCGTTGATTCAATATCGAGCAATAGTATTGTCTGCAGAGCTCTTTTCCTACTTTTGTAGAGAGTAGAGACAAAGCAAGTAGGCACTATATATTTTTTACATGGAACACTTTTCTAAATATGTGAGTTATATTTATTTTCGTATTTTCATCAACTTTCAATTTTATAAAGGCGGTGAGCCAGACGAGTAGTAGATACAGAAGCTTTTTCATGTTATGTTTCCCTAAAGTGAGAACGCTCCTGCTCTTTTATTTCATTTTCTAAGCTGCTGCCGCACAACAAACCATAATTTCTGGTAATGCCACCGTCAACCTGCATAAGAGCTGCCGCAACCACCGTCATCATGATCTCGATTGTCATCTCTCCAGTTCTCCTTTTAAACTTTCCATCCAGTCCATTTCATACACTTATAATTTATCAAAATGAAACAAAATTCAGCATGCTATTATTATTCCCACATTGTACATGGGTTACCATTAGACGCTTGCACAACACTGCTGTGTCTGAGTTCGAGTGAAAACTTTGGAACGTATATGTATCCCTTCTGAAAGACCGTATATACATTTCCGTACCTATAAAAGGAATTTATGTACACAAGGAACAGTAGTATATGAATGAAATGCATGATATTATCTGCCCATATTTTGAAGAAAGGAGGTGAAAGAGCAACTTTTGTAGCAACTCAGCCTCAAACCCTCTCTTTTTTCCTCGCAGCCAGTTTCTCTCTTTCTTCCTGTGCTTGATTTTTACTGCGCTGTCCGTGGTCGTTGTACCACCGCCACCATGCCACCACCAAAAAACACCTGAACAGTTTCTTCTCCTTATTTCTTCTGTCCGCTTCCTTCTCCTCCTCCTCCTTCGTCTGCCATAACAACATCACGAGTAGCAAAGCAGGAGAAACAAGAGTAACAGCAACTCTTTTCCAGTGCTTTTTTCCGTTGCGTTGCTCTCTACAAAAAAAAATACATTCTGCTATTAATTGAAATCTATGTGTAATAAGTTCTTTTGTTAGTAGAGAGTGGTGCAAGTGCAGAATCCTGGCTAATAAATGTTTGAGTGCCACGCGATGCTGCTGCAAGCTGGTAATCCTTTTGCGCTAACATTACATGTCCATACGTGCATGCATATTTTCACCATCAACCACTTGGAACCATGAACCCTCCCCCTCACTTCCTTTCTTTTCTTGGTTCAAGAAACCATGACAGAAAAAAACGAAGGAATATTGCTACAAGTAAATTTTGGCTCCATTTGATCTTTTACATTGCCTAATATGCGTTTTTCGCTGTCTGACTTGGCAATTTAGTTTGCTTTACCATCCATGTAAAAGAAATTAAATGCCAAAGTATCTGTCCTCAACTAAAGAGGGGAAAATATCATGATAAAACATCACTCTTATGGTTAATGGCTACACAGACAAGGGTTTTATAGAAACGTTTAAAAGTAACCTCAGCTCAGCCTTTCAGTAGGAAAGTCAGTGCTTAATAATAATTTTATATTCATACACCCCACTCCACATTCAGTCATAATAATGCTACCACTATTTTACAACTTTATTCTGAGAATAGTATTAAAGCTCATAGAGAAGTTCGGACGACTCTTATTATCGTCTTTCCATCATTCTTACGCGCGTTATACATACATGCACTTTAAATTAGCCTTACTAAAATATTTATAACAATAATATTGTAATCGAGGTTTATAATCTACAGCTTATGATGGTTTATCTGCCAGTTTACGAATTACATTATCTTTTGCGCAATGTTACTCAAGTTGAAAGTCTTGAGGCTATTTGGAATTAATATTGATAAAACAGGTAATGTATCATATAATTTCAAATTAGTTCTATTACGTTCATCCTTGCAATTGGCAATTACATTTTGTAATTGCTAGCTCTAAAAATGTCTACACAACTGAATTTCATTTAGAGATAAAACAAAACAAGCCCAAAAATTCTTCAAAGCAAATTTACTAAAGTCAACGCCGAAAAGGTTTATTTAATGGTGTGAATTTTCTTTACCATTCACTTGGAAGCAGCCCAATAAACTGCTGTTATGTCTACAACTGTCATCATTGTCACCACCACAACCACTACTGCTACCTTTCTGTTGTCAGTAAACATTACTTTAGTAGGCGTAAAAATAAACTGTACAGGATACAATTATCAAGCAGAACCGATGATGGTGACGACGGCAATGACGAGTTTTTGATGGGAAAGGAACGAAAATCCACACACAAGATCAATATTGGTATCAAGCTTTTTTCTTGCCATTTTCAATATGTATACGTCACGATAAAGCAGCTTCAATCATGTAGCAGAAATTTACCGCAAAGTAATGTGACGTTGTATACTAGGAAAAACTGACTTTACGAGAAAACTGAATGATCGAAAACACTTTGTTTTCAATACGCTCAAACCACAAGAGATATATCCTTATCATGACACGTTGACGTTTGAATTATTGGTTGGGCTGCGTGGTTCGTGTATTATTTTAAACTAAAATACGCACATAATTAGCCATTTTTAGTTTAATCTGACTGAGCAAAAATTGAATGGAACGGACAGACAAACAAGTTTTGCCGATACTTGTAGGTTATATTATCAACTGTAATAAAGCTGCATTTTTCTCATGAAAATAACCATTATTATAACCCTACCAACTCAGCAACTCGCAATCTGTTTTTCATACAAACCCGCATTCATGCAAGCACATACATTTCAAAATGGAGAAAGAAGGTGTAATGATGCGTGTCGCCAAAACAGTAGTATGAGTAGCAATAACTTTTTTCCGGAACACCGTACTTTTCTTGTTTTTTTTTTCCTTTTCATTTTTTTTATACTTCAGGTTCGATTGTACACCAGCTAAAAATTGGCGGCAGTAGTGTTGATAACTGAAAGCCAAACAAATACAAACATTTTTCGTGTTTCAAAATTAATATTATACATGCAGTTGTGTTCCTTCTTTCTCTTGAGAAATGGAAACGGTTTTTCCTTTTTTTATCACACCACATCGTCAACTCAGAAGAAGTTGTGTTTTGTTGGTTGAATAAGTTTTGGGCTTTGTGTAAGGAATATTTTTGAGCACCTTTTGGTTCCTCTTTTCATTCCATCGTCATTCAAAACGCTGCATATGCACAGCAAAAATGGGAGTAGACCGTGGAGTACGTATATTAGATGGATCGTGCATGTATGCATAATAATAATGTAACGTGTCGTAGACTTGATATTAGAATAATACACAAAAGCAGCCAAGCAATAATGTGAAGCATACAAATGCTAGATTAATGAGCTACTTCCTTCAAAGTCAGACTTTTCGCTGGAGAGGAGACTAATAACTGGTATTCTTGTCCGGATGTTAACTCCAGTAAAAACAGCAGCTTGGCATGTGTACATGCACTCGGTCGTATATAAGATTACACTCTGCACACACCACAATAGCTACCTGGGTTCGAGTGACACGTATGTGGATTTCATTTGAAATGAGGAGCTTGCGACTACAATATATTTTATAAGGTAAAAATGAAGGGAGGCCTTTTTATTCCTTTTATTGTTACGCAACGACCTGTGAAACCAGTTG
>JAQIXW010002997.1:0-14030 GCA_034700685.1 Willowsia buskii | reverse complement strand
TTTCATGATTGCTGTCTACCAATATCATGACGGTTATCCCCAAGCGGCGTCGTTATCCCGAATTACATCGGTTTATTGTTATTACTGTTGTGTTCAAAGCAGCCACATTGTTCCAATATTCCCTCTTTCAAATCCGTTCCGTCTGCTCTAAAGATTCAAATTCAAAAGCAATAAACAATCTATGGTATGGAGCTGGGTGGTATAAGCAAACAAATGTGTGCAATAATGTATCATTTGAGTCATCATGTGTACGTATATGTTTGTGAAACATTTTCTGATCTTCATGCACTTAACCGGTTATTGTTTATACGGAGAGCTTTTGATTAGAAGCATAAAGACATATAAATACACACTAAATGAACTTGATAGTGTGCTTACTTCAAAGCGACTTACGCTGTAAGTGTTTTCTTGTGTGGATATTACAAAACACGATAGCTTGGACTTTACAACATCGCGTCAAAAGGAAAAAACTTGCTGACATCAAAACCATCTTATAGTCCTGAAGGTGTTTTTATCCAAAAGGCGTAAAGAATGTATAGTACCTATAGGTACATTTAGTTCCAGAAATATCTGAAACTTTTCTCTCTTCTCTTTCCTGTAAGCGCTCCATTTGCTCTTCAGGCAATCTTGCCAATAAATATGCCCAACCAACTTTCAGGAAAGAAGTTTGTTTGAGCACAGCTGGTAGTCGCCAGAGGAAAAGAAGATTCTGTACAGCCAAGGTGGTCGACTTGGCCCAAAGTCATCGTCCTTTACTTTTCGTTTTCAACTTTGCAACAAGCAAACATAATTCTTCTTTCTCAATTTCGTCCTTTTCCCTTGCTCCCTTTCGCATCCCATATCCATTTACAGCGCTATGCTTCATTTGATAACATTTGTTCGCTAAGTGTTTCTTTTAATGCCATTCACGTAATGAACCGACGGACATAGAATAAACTTTAATATAGCAAAGGTGCATCGTAGTGGCATCAGCATCGTTAAACTGAAATTATATGGATGTCTAATGGTAAATTTACCGTGCTCATGTTTAAATACGATACAGATATACCTAAGACAGCATGATCAGATAGACATTCAATGCCATGCAGTCAGTATGGATAACAGCAAGTATATAGGGTTCGGATGCGGATGGCAAAACACCTTCCTTTTGGCCTACTATACATGTAGGCTGAAAAAATGAAGGAAAATAAAAGTTTACTTTTTCCTCTTTCCCATTCCCTTCCTAAACTAAAACTTCCTTGATTCGTATTCATACAATATTCGCCTTGAGCAAACACTCAAAATAGTAGCGTTAGATACATAATACATACACATATATTTGTATACATGTACTTTCTACCGTCCTCTCTTGTCAAAACGTTACATTCTAAAGGTGTTATGTCACCATTACCTATTCATGTATTACACATTTGTTTTTCTTTCTCTGTTTGCAGTATTATTGGTACAAAACATTATATTCACCCTCGCTAAAATCACACGTAGTAAAATACAAAGTACTAACACATAATATGTACCACACAAAGCACACATTTCTTAAAACTCCCACGTCTTCTCAGTTTATTCGAGACGGTGCCCGTGCCATATCAATCTCTCAAACCACCGCAAAATTGCATGTATTCCAAAAAAGGATTAGAAATAGTATGCATAACATACACAGGCTTATAACTTAAATCAATGGTAAATACATGATGGTATATCTCGGTTACAGTCAAAGCTCCTTATAAGGAGCTCCTTGGCATGATCTTGATCCAAATATAATCCAATATGATCCGCTATTAGAAATAACATTCATACCATAATTTCCGTAATAAGCTCTAACAGCTTAGTTTTAAAAACATCTGGATTAAAATTAAAATCACCACTCATCATACTATTCAACAATTCAAAATTTAAAAGCTGATATTAGTACAGCATGCGTTTGAAAAATAAAACTTCAAACTTTCTAAAACAAATTTTTAAGTGTTATTGATCATTCCAAAAAATAACGAATTGAGGGAGTAAGATTTTAAATCTTCTACATCACATTACTACTTATGAAATTGATAGTATAAATTCACAAACAAGTCGTATATAATCCTATTGGATGATATAATGGTATAGATAGATATTTTGATGCAACGTACGTATTCTGAATGTGCTTCTTTTTAATACACCATACGTGGTACATGTGCGCCGATGAGAGGCAACAAGAGAGAAAAAGTATGAGAATTGTAGGAGGAAAAACTTTTTCAATTTTGCTAATGCTCCAAAGCCATGTCGTTGTCGCCGTTGAAGGAATATTCCTTAGAAGAAGAATACATTATATAGTAGCGCATAAAGTAGTTAAACTCTTCAATTTAATATCACGTGTAATGCTAGTTGTTTAGCTGAACATTATCACGGAGGGAAGTGATGTAAAGAGAAAAGCAGTGAAGATGGTACCATCCGTATCATATCTGTGGCATGCATAGACGCATTTATTCTACACATGGTACATGCATAATACAGTTTCAAACTCGTTTTTAGCATAGTTCAGCTACACGTCTGCTTTCTCCGTGTAGTTTTCGAGTAACTCTTTCAGTTTTTGAAAGCAAGAAAAGGTTATTGAAAACACTAGGGTAAGACACGCGATAAAAACTTGTTCAAGTAACAAGGAAGGAGAATCTGCAAGAATTATTACAGCTGCAAACGAGCAAATAAGTTTCCAACAGCATATAAAAAAATTGTATAATATGATGTTACATGTGCCGGTAACGAAGAAAGTAAGAAAGTGTGAGCTTCGCTAAGCAGCTTCATCTTCTTCTATCAAACGAGCAACGCTTTGTGCCTTGCCACCTTTCCAGTATACATCTACCTGTAAGTAATAAGGATGGAGTAGACATACATATATTATGGATATACTTAAAGGGGAAATGGGAAGTTTCATCGTTTTCAATCAATTCAACAGCACGGTTTGAAGACTGTAAGTACCTGTTATAAGAAATTGTTTAGAGACAGTAACTGTATCATTCATTATTGTTGTCAAAATCTTTTTACTCTCTTTGAGAAAAATGTTTTGGTATAGGAGTGCGGACAAAAACATTGCATTTCCTAGTAAATGTTCATAACAATACATAATGTTAGAGTTTAAATTTTTATTATAATAATGATCACGGGAAATGCTAATTGATATTCATGACACAAAAAGAGAATGTACATCGTGTCATTTGCTATAGTTGGAATTTTGGAATTTTTCCAGGCAGGATTAGGTTAAAGAAGATGCTCTTTTCAAGATGCCCGATTAAAATTGTCATTTAATTATAATTCTACCAACAAGTTTATGCTTACACCCATCTACGCCATTTCGATGTGAAAATCATGTAATATGCTATTTTAGAACCACAAAGGCAGAATACATTAAGACCGTATCAGTTTAGAAGCATACTTTTTTCACAATGAGTGTTTCGTCTTATAAATCATTACCTACTATGAGTAACGTATAAATTAAATAAATGAGAAGGAGTGGTTGTACAGGAGCAATAAAATAAGAGGCGTTAGCCGTTAATGGCCTTGCACAAGTACCGTACAAATATATTTTGCCTCCGTGGGATTTCCTTTTATGGAGCTTTTAAGAAGACGCGCTCAAAGAAATGGCCGAAGGATTAACAACACCAACAGGGAGAGACAGATACTCCCTCCGTTTTCTTTAGCAGAATAATAATGTGCACACATAAAAACTCGGAAAAAGTCACGCTGCAAAGATAAAGTGGTGAGGCGAGGTATTTCGTTTTTAAACATTTTTCCTTTATAGAGTGCAGCAGGGACCTGTGGGTTAAATTATTGATTTTAATTATTATATGCAAAGGAAAATTTTCTTTTCCTCCTGCTAAAATACATGCTATCAGAGAGTTGAACGCCACGACCGCAGCAAATGAAATATGGAATCTCACGAATGAGTTGCCCTACCTTCGACAAAAATCTCCATTGCGTTCATTCAGGGAAGAATATTTTAAAAGATTTTTTTCCGATATAAAAAAGAAGGGGAGATGAGGAAAAGTTGAACTCTTCTAGTCTTCCATTTACAGTTACATTACCTTTCTTTGCTACATCATTATAAGCTTGCAAGTTTTTTGTGACGATGATGTATAAAAATGATATAATAAGCCACGACTTGTTCTGACATTAAGGCGAATTGATGATGATGACAGGCTTCTGTTCCCTATTGAATGTTCGTTTTATAATATATTGCTATAAGCTTGTTTTTATATGCAATATTTTGATATTTCATGTTGAACAATACACTAAATGCATGTAGCTCGTGTGAGACATTATTTGAGGTGTATTATGGTATTCTTGGAAGATGGGGGATTCTGCTGTTATCTTTATTTCCTACTTCTGAATCGATTCTTCATCATCAAGCGATTCCATCAGATAAACAAACAGAGCATAAGAACAGTCCATCACTAGACAGTAACATTATAATAATATACATACACATGCCCCGGTGGTGTAGACTGTAAGATTGAAAACAATATCATAATAGACTCCTGCCACTCTTGCCCCAGCCAACTATTCCCAAACTGTGTTGCGGCATTAGTTAGAGGGGATCGTCAGATTAAGTAGTGGTTGTACTAGGAACATAAAAAAGGAATCTTCGTTTTGCTTTTACCATCAAAGTAGATTTTTTTCATCTTGACATGGCACATTGCTCCCCCATTTCCTTCCATATTTCGCAAGATGTATTCACCTCATAAGGTTAACTTTGCTGCTGTCGTCATAATGTGTAATCAATCAACACCATCTTGTAGATGATAATGATGACAATAGACTATGATCTACTTAAGAAGGATAAGCTAAACATATTTTCTGCGTGTATAGTTAAAATTTATAGGTAAAGAAAACAGTCATTAATAGTGTGAATGATGCACGTTGGTTAAGATGAGTAATAGTACAATTTTAAAATGTTGTTGACTATAAGCGATATCATGTATTTACATTTCTTGTATGTAGAATAATAATAATAAATAATACTTTACAGGGACTAAATTGCTGATATTTTGCAATTTGACAAAAGAAATAACGCTATATAGATATGGAGCTACTAGCTTTAGTGCAGCTTAACACTTTAGTAAAATGCTTTTGAAGAAGACATAATCTGATTTTATGACACGACGCACCCTTTTACTTCTTCTTTTGGTGTAGAACGCACAGTGACAATTTGAAGATGCGTTTTTGTTTTGTTTGCCATTCATCATCTTTTCTACGACTAAACAATCAAAACAAAAGGAAGGCAAAAACCCTGTCTCTCAAAACTCATCTCCGACGGGCAAATTTTCCGCTTTACATTTTTCACCCTTTTCGCTTTCTCTCTTCGCTCTTTCAACTTCCATCCGTCTATTATCTTTTGTCTTCCATAAACTTTACTCCGTTTCAAACTACAACTATGCAATAATTTCTCATTTTATTGCTACCTCATCATCATGCCCCATTGTCATAATCTTCATCGGCCCATATAACAGCTATATCACCAACACTTAGCAGCGCATTACAATTCCCCTTTCCCTTTTTCGCTGTAATTTGTATCGTCACCCAAACACAGTGCTTCCTACCTACACACAATTTGAAAATGAATTGTGTTCACTAGCCTTGCCTCTTTTTCGCTTCTCTTTTCTTCGCTTTGTTGTTATCTCTTCGTCACCATCATCATTTGTCTTCCTCCATATGCTTGCGCACTTCTTTGATAGAGAAACGTGTGCCATCATCCAATATGCATGAAGGTTACATGAGCGCGTGTCTTCGTCTATGCGTGATGTGATGATATATACACAAGACACATACAAAAGAACACAAATGAAACGGTTATTTGTGTGTGTGCACACATCACGAACAATGTAGCAATGCCCTAACGGCAAAACGTTAACCAGCCAGGCGTGCTTGATGTACTTACCTCAGTTGAACTGTTAGAGCTGGTCCAATGTAACCCCCTATTCTTCCATCTACACGATAATAATAATAGAAATTCAAGAAATTGCTACTTTCACAATAATGCCTGCATGCAACTCCACTTACATGCAGTAGTAGTAATAACAGTGGCGTTGCATATTATATGTACATTAGAAAGTAGGAATTCTCAACACATTTTCATTCATCTTGATGGAATGTTTACGTTACTGCTACTTTCTTCTGATGAGGTAGCACTTCTATGCCAGCATATATATACTTTCCAAATGCAACCTATACTTATCACCACGCTCACTCACAAAATCAAATATTGAAGCCTTATACATTCCGTTATTAATAATATGTACGCATTACACAAAAACAAAGTGAATGAACTGGCAGTCCGTGAATTGATATGATAAAGTCATCGTCTCGTATTTTTTCTCTTGCCACTTCAATTAACTGCATGTTTTTGTAGACAAGAGAGGACGAGAGAATAAAGAAAATTTCTTTTCTCATCACACAAGCACACAATCCACACAAGAGACATGTTGAAATTATTATGACGGTGATGATGCTGTTGAGAGCCAAAACGACTGAAATATGCTTGAACCGAAAGGAACGTCTATCTAAAAATGCTACGCACAATTGTTATGCTGAACATATCGTACAATGAACTTGCTTTGCGTACGTATACACTTTCTACACATACAACATAATATATAAATCGTGAGGAGGTTAACGAAGGATAAACGTAAAAGCCAACTGAGGCTGATGAAATTGTGTAGCCAGCAGCACTTTCCCTTTTTCTCATGTTCTTTCACTATTTTTCACAGAAGCAAAGAAAGTGCATTAGTAATACATGAAGAAGAAAGAAAACAGAAAAAATTTAAGAGAAATGGCGTACGGTGTACATCCACACTACTAAAACATGTGTACACACATGCAAGAAACATACAGCATCGAGCTTTTTTCTGTGATCTTCATGTAGAAAGAAATGCATCGTAGTGAAGTGTGTTGGTAACAAAAATATTATTATTACGACAATGGTTTATATACACACTAACAGACACAGTAGATCAGACCAGGTTTCGTGTTGCTTACATTGTGCATGCTTTGGCACATGAGGTGTGCATGCATGCATGAATTTTCTATTAATTTTAAACATTCATTCATTTTGTATTTCCTCACTTTGTGTTCCTCTGTCTCCCCGACTTTCTCTGTCTTCTTTTTTCGCCATGTTCACGCTTCACTATCAAATCTTACAATGAAACGTGCAGCAGCAGTATGGCAGCTCCTGTAACGCACCCCATGCGATCCTCGAGAAAGTCTTAAAAACTGTTATGCTTTTTACAACTCACAGCTTGTACTACATGTTTTCAGAGAGATATTATGTCAGATTACATTATATAGTATGGCATAAAAGTGGGAAAAGCGGGAGGAAGAGGAGCTCATAATATGCAACTCAGCTTTGTACAGAATACATTATAAAGTACATTTTCAGGTTCCTTTTATTTCGTTTTATGGAAAAGCTGTGTGTGTGTTGTTTGGGTCTCCACATTTTTCTCTCGTTTTGAAGCACCTTTGTATTTTTGGGTTTACACATTACATGATTGCTAGAATGAAGCCGGTAATATATTACACAGCAGCATAGGACCAGGGAGAGAGAAAAAAATGTAATGAAACTCGGTAGTTGGTTTTCCATTCATCTTCCCTACAATAATATACCAGTCAAGAACTATATATACACCAGAGGAGTAGTACCACCAACAGTATACTTTTTTCTTTTATTTTGTTGAAACTTGAGACTTCCATTTTTCTTTTTTCTCATTCCTTTTTTATTCTCAATGCGAACTTTTATTCATTCATTCGTGAATGTTTCAAGAAGGCAGGAAAATGCAATGAGGAGTTGAAATGGTGGTGGTAAAAGTGATAGTACTGCTGCTCCTGCTACTGGCAGTAATAATAACAATAATAGAAGAAATATCAAGAGCAGCAGCAGCAGAAAAGAACGATGATGTTGTTGGTGTTGGAATGGTGCTTTGGTTTGGCTCGTTTGGTGTATGTGTGTTTGGCTTCCTCCTACTTTTACTCTGAAATTTAAATTTCATTTTTCAGAATGTAAGAAAGGAGCAGACATGTTTGTTGAATAAATGTGTGTACTTTGTTAAAAAAAAGTTCAATTTCCCGACAAAAATTGGCTTAACTATTTATTCATTCTGCACAAATATTTCAGTTTTTTTTAAGGAAAAATAAGAAACTGTGCGTAGCGCATAATATTATACATTAGTATGTATACAGTGCATCACTTTAGTGGAGCCAAGTCAAGTACAGTGATAATGTTGTTTGCTTGAAATTAATGGAAATGGTGGAATCGGCTGCTGGAATAATAAAATTGATGAATATGATGATAGCGTGTCTACGCATTTTTCATTGTTAATGTTTAATTTAAAAGAAGAAGAAGAAGAAGCATGAATTTAGAACTTTTTTCTTTTCTGTGAGTAAACTGTAAGAATAGTGTAAGTCCTCACGAGAACATTTTCCTTCTTTTTAAATTTAAAGGCCATAATATAATTTAGGCAGCTTATGAATGATTATGGTGGAACTCAGTCTGGAATTAATGATGCTAGATTACAATAATTGTGCACTGCACTTCTAAGGGACAAGAAAATAAATTACATTATTTCATGCGTTGCAGATGATATTTTAAAATCCTTCTCAAACTACATTATAAGGGAAATGTTGGTTCTTGAGTTTTGGGTGAAAATATAATAAGAGAAATTTATGTATGAATGAAGATGTGACTATAAAACTTTTTGAAACTCACCTTTGGATCGATACCTTCCAATAAAAAAGTAAGTTTTCACATCCTGATGAGGTCTACCATTTATAAAATTCCAGTCTTATAACACTTTCAACGATAGAAATTTTGCACTTTGTTTATATTCACTTAATCATGTTCACTATTATTTCTGGTCATCGTTCATTAGCGTCATCTTCGTTTCGGTATAATAATCCTCCACTAAATCAGAAGAACAAAATCAAGGGCCTTAGTCGAGCTCGAGCCATTGTCAATACTATTTACCCGATTGATTATTCCCAACTAGCGAATGGTAAGAATCATTGACACATTATATTTCTATCATTTCTGAATGTGTTTTTGACTAATTGGAAGGAAATTAACACGGTAGCTGAAAAGTAGCTGCTAATCTGTGTAGTAAACGCATGAAAAATGTCAAAGAGTAAAGGATGAATGATGATAGCACATGCGAATGCGCTATAATGTTAATGGGAAGAACTATAAAAAAAAGTGTGAGTTTCTTGTCCTTTCCTCAGCTTCAGCGCATGGATGAATGCATGAGACGACTCCGTCCTTTTGATGGGAAAGGTGGATTGAGAATTGGAATCCCGGGGGGACATATAAATCACAGTGACAATAGAAAAGTTTTTTCTTCGAAAAAGCACAAGCACTAATGTTTTCTTTCCATTCATAAGTAAACTCCTCGAAAGTACCTATAATATGTTTACGATGAGCTTATACATACGTTCTATCTGCTCTCGACTCTTCCTCCGTTTTTTTACAACAACCAGAAGCAATAACGGAGAAAAGAAGAAAAACAGGAAGCATTAGCAACACCGGTCCAATAATAATATGAGCTGGGATAAAACCATTGCTCCTTGTGGATTTTTCTCTCCTCTTGCTGTCCTTCTCTTCCAGTGTTGAAGCAAACCTCACTCTAAGAAGCATCCAAATCCACCGCCATGCATCCTTGTCACGTCCTTATAGTCTACTAGAAATGTGTAAAAGAAAGCCAAGTATTGGCCAAATAGAGTGTATTGAGAAAGTTTGTCGTACTTCAAGTTATAGATTGCATACGTGGGAGAATCTATACGCAAGGCTGCAGACAAACTTTAAAAGATACAGAAATGGATAGCACGTCATACATCATTATTTTCATTTAACTCTTTCTACTGTACTTTCTCTTGCGTGCTTGCTAGTCGTTCGTTGTCCCTGAAAATTCCAATTCGATACACGGGTACATTCCATACATACATGTTCGTTTCTGTGTAAAAAGCCAGAAGACAGGCTTTCAGTTTTCCCTTTTTGCTTTCTCTTTCTTCAACTATAGCTTCCCCAAACAGTGTATCATGTCATCAACTAATACGAACATTTATTTCTACTTTTATGAACTTCATATTGCTCCACTTGTGCTCAGCTGGCTGAATCATCAACAATCCCCATCTTGTTGAGAAAAGTTGAGAATGGTGAAAATTCTCTCCAATTTTCACCATTTACTTTCATCTTATTGTGGTGAAGTAACACAAACGACGGAGAAAGTTGAAAACAGAAACTTTCTTCCCTGTCGCGCTCACTTTTTCACGGATGGTTGTTAGCTGAAAAGTTATTGTTCTAGTGTCTCATTTCCGCTTGGGTTTCTTGTCCTTTCTCCGTCTCATTTCTTTGCTATTGCACACTGAGGTATACAAATAAAGTCCTTTGATGGTTTGCGTTTTTGTAGAGACGTTCCAAAGCTGTCGTATTTGTGCTTCGCTCCCATCAAGAATCCGTATCATCTGTCCATTTCATTAATTTATCTGGGGAATAAACCAGTAAGAAAGAGGCAGTGTTGTAATCATTCGAAGTAAAGCAGATGAGAGATAGGTGGATACGTGTTTAGTTTCTTGTCGATGCAAAAAAAAAACTTGTCGTTGCACTGAAATGTTGCGTTTTTTGCTCTTGTACTTTGCCTGCCTGTTTTTTACTTTCTAGTTTGAGAACAAACAAGATCATTTATTTGCTCAAGAAGTAGATTGATGACGGAAAAACGGAATCTACGTTAATTGCGTTGTTGTGGGATGTTGAAGTTTCGACTTTGTTGATGGTTGTGGAGAAATATACAGTAAGGGTTTCAGCTTTTCTTATATCAACCTTTAGTGGTTGATACTTCGAGCTTCTTCTAATGGAACTCTGAAAGATAATAAAAGAACATAACCATTGATTGAGTGATTGATTGGATAACAACTAACTAACAAATTGCTTAATAATGCAGTCGAGAAAAGTGACGCAAATAGGTGCGGGTCGTGGTCGAATACACTTTACATTGCATCATCCTTGTAGAGAGAAAATATAAAGGCTTTATGATTTGATTTATGGGATGCTTTTAATTTCTAATGTCTACAATTTCTCAACTTCTCCATAAAGTGCACAAGTATCTTACGCAATAAGTCCTTGCAATCGTTTTGAAAAGGGACAACGGTAGACAGCCATGCAGAAACTTGGTAAAATGGAGATAAAACTATAAAAACACGCATTCTCTTTAGGTGAAAGTGTACACTGGTGTTATGGTGGAGGAAAAGATGAGAAAAAATAAGTCTGTTTTCTTTTAAGCTAAACACAAAAAAAGAACAAGATAACCAGCATAAATGTAAAAGGATGAACAGGAAACGGAGCAAAAACGCACGTAGTATATACATATTATGTCCAACTCTAGCAGCGGCAATATGACACACGCACAGAAACAAGAGTAAATCCTTGAGGATTTTCGTCTTTTTCTACGTTCTCGACAAAATTGATCTTTCTTTCCCTTTACTTCTCTAGCAATAGGAGATATATATGTAGTACTAGCAAATGTTGATACGCTTGTTACAATGTAACTGTAACATTGGCTTCAGATGAGAAGCTGGGAGATATAGAAAACTTGAAGCAAAAACTAGATAGCGCTTCTCAAGTCAGTTCGTCACTCGTTTTTGTAATGACTTCTCAGATGATTTTTGTATGCCTGTTTACGTCTGTCTTGTCTTGCTTTTCTCCTTTTTACACGAGAACAGCATCTTGCTTCTTTTCTACAGATGCACCAGAAATTTCTTGTATTATTAGCGTTCGTTGTATCTCTGCATGCATATATATCCATAAGTTGTGTTTTGTATTACTTTACACAACAGCAGCCGTCACTGAATTATGTTTCCACGAGGAGGAGCCTGTCTCTTCCCGGCTCTATCTTCACTTTTTTCGTCTCATCTAGGAAATTGCTTGCTAACTCACTCTACATTGGACCAGGAGGAAAAATGTGCTGTCTTTTAGACATATGACTTTGGCGGTGTGACACTCTCCTTCACTAGCTTTCTCTCCCTGTCTACTCAACTTTTTTTGCAATGAAGGAGTTAAACAAGTGAAGATAATGTTTTGGGTATGTGCGAGAACCGAGAACGAATGCTCATGACATGATGGTTCCTTGAGATGAGAAAATCTAAATCTTGTCTACATTTTTCTCGTTTGAATTATTGTATCACGTGGGTGGCTGTGGTATGCCATATGTGATATGCTTTTAATTCGTTTCCAAAATTTTATTTATCAAAAGAGACTATAGCTTCATGCCCTCCCTTACAATTGTTAGCAAACATGAATGTACAGTTTTAAAAGCATCCGATATAGAACAAACAATTTTAATGTTACGTGAATAAGTAGTAACTCTAATATTTTAACAGCTCTAATGGCGTTCATCTTCTATCATGCTGAAATAACACTAAAAAGTCTACCTTTGAAAGGAAAATCAAAGTATCTGTTTTTGACTGAATTCTAGTATTTATGAACTCACATTTGCGTAAATATGAAACGAGACTCGCTATTTGACAAAGAAAACAAACAAAAAACATCATTTCCAGAAAGATGGTGCAGAATTCTGATTTATTGCTTTCGGTGTCACCATTATCTAAAATGAATATAACGAAGATATGCATGCAATAAAAAGTTTTTTTTCTGTGCCACTACCAACAATTGATTGTTAACAATAATATGCCATGCAATACCGACTACTTTGATATAAATTTTGCTTAATGCATTGTTTTGTTTATTGTTGTGTTCTAAAAGCAATAACAATGCGACAACGACGATGCCGATGATAGTGATAATATATACGTTGTTTTGTTGGTGAATGAAAGGGAAAAGGTCATACACTATTATCACTGGTAACCATCTCGTCTCTTTTGGTGGTAGCAGTAGTGGTGGTAGAAAGGGAAGCAAAAAAGTCTTTTGTAATGCATAATGGGAGGGAAAAGAGAGCACCCAATTTGTCTTATCTGTCTTCTCAACTGTCTCCTGGTATGTATATATTGTGTTCTGCTGCGAGTAGCTCGAGCAACTTGAAATAGAAAAGTTGAAGAAAAAGACGGCGAAGAAGAACATTAAAGACACAAACTCTAAACTTTTGTGTGTGTGTGTGCGTGAAGATACCATCTAAACACAAGTACTTACTCAATAGCAACCCCGTCATCATCATGAGAAAGTATACGTATATGAAAATACAGGAGACAAATATCCACACTGTTCATCTTTGTACATGCGGGCCAAATAGAAAGAGAGAGAAGAACGATCAAAGAGCAAAAACGCACTAGCGAAAGCAACCAAGCAGCAGCGAATAGGCATATTTCAATGAAGAGAAAGTTTATTTTTACAAGTAGAAAGGGAAGACGACGAGCGAGGGAGAGAAACAAAAGGAAAATGTAAAAACACGAGGAAATAGGAAAGTGTCATATGCACTCACACAAGCACACAGATTAAAAGCAGCAAGCATAATAAGTGACTGGAGAAGGAGGAGGGGAAAAGGGCAACTATAAACAAGAAAGACTGGGAAAGCGAGGAGAAAACTGATAGGTGTGATAATAATCATACACGTTATGGTCGTTAGAAATGTCATAGTTAGATGTGGTGTACATTTTTATTCTGTTGTGATACGGTAGTTGTTCCCAGAGTTTCTAATAGATATTTTGTTGGGTTGCACTGACTTGCCCCAGTCAGCTTTCAGTCATGACTCATGAATAGTCAGGTTCTCAATGTCTTAACCCATTCAGGAAGTTCGAATTACGGAAGTTACGCGTAAAACTATTGCGTAACTTGATTGCTGGGGTATTTTGGACGGTAATAAACTTTACTATAAAGTCAATAGAACCGATCAGCCATTATGCACATAACCTAACTGAGCAGGATTTTCACAGAGCAAAAAGGATAAAAGGTAATAAAAGAAAATAAAGAAAATAAGTGAACATACCGTTTAACATTTAGTCCCCTCCTGCAATACCTGTGCATGTATAGAGTCACTGGTCATGTGGTCAAGTCAATGCCGATATACTTTATT
>JAQIXW010002996.1:0-14031 GCA_034700685.1 Willowsia buskii | reverse complement strand
GCAACAGCAGAAGCTAAACAGGAGCTGTCGATTATTTAGATATTTATTATTACCATTATCATCGTAATTTTTCAAACGTTTTACCTCAACAACTAGGTATCATGAAATGGATAGCATCAACAAAGCATATTGCATCGCATGATACGCACTTTCCATATTGCTTATACTGTGGTTTTCGCTTTCAGGTATCGACTGGAATAACTGCATCTAATGAACCATCCACAACAGCAGCAGCGGCACCAGCAGAGAAAAAATGTCTCAGTCCATCTGGAAGCCGAAGTCGAATCTGAAGAAAAGGAGAACAATATATTACAGAAAAATAGCAGGAATTTCCCTCATTCATGTGTCGGATATTATAAACACCTTGTCCAATAAATGGGTTCAGTGAGGCATTCAACTAAATAGTCGCGCAAAGCTACTTTAATACACTGACAATACAACAAGGAGTATGATCATGATCATCATTTTCATCATCATGGTTTGATGGCTCTCTATATATCTCAGAACATTTGCATTGGTGAAATAAATGTGTTATTATGCAGTATTTTGTTATTTTATTTGGACGAGCAATGTTTTGTGCCAGCTACCACTGCTGCAACTGAACTGTTGCTTGCTGAGTGGAAAGAATACCACAGCGGATTCTGTTTGACTTTGAAGAGTTGTTGTTTTCACGACGATGATGAAATGAAGATGAGATGAGAATAATGGTGATGAGAAGGAACCCTCCGGATTACCTTTACCCTGTCTATAGACATCATACAAGGAGCAAATAATAATTGAAGGTATGCATGAACTGCTGCGGTGCTGTTGCTGAGAAGAAGAAGAAGAAGCAACTATGTTGTTGTGAGTAAAAAGTTGGTAAAATGATGTTTTCTGTTATGTCATAATATGCACGTCCGTAGAGATCAGTGCTATGCTCTCCTCAACCATCCAATACAATAACACAACGAGGCATTTCATTTATTGCTTCTTATTATGGTGAACGGATAATTTCGTGAAGAGTGCAGAAGCTGTTCCGCCTGGCACTCCGGGTGTCTTAATTACAGGGTAATAAATAGGTTCTCTTCACTTTTTCCTTCACACAAGAACAGGAGGCAGATCATCATTATCATTTGCTATTCATCCTCCTCACAAGCTGAGAAAATCGAAAGAGAGGCTTATTACACGCGGTTTTTACTCACTATACACATTTAACTGCTTAATACTTCTCCACAGCAGCAGAAAGATTCGAAGCACCAAGTCACTTTAGTTTTTAGATATAATCATAATGCGTGCTTTTGTATGTAGGTATATATCATCTGCCAATACAATGGAATCACCACAAAATTGAGGGAATTATATTAAGACTTCAGAAATTGGCTTGAAAAAGTGATAGAAACCTGTCCAGGCGGGGGATGTCAAAAAGTTTTTTTCCAAGTTTCATCCTTCCTCCTCCTGTGCTGTGCGGACTAGCACCATCCTCAATTTTCATTAGATTTGTCTCAACCTTTTTAGGTTTTTTTTCTCTTGAAAATGAAAAGATTGTTATTCATCGTACTTGTTGTTTTTCTGAGTCAGTCAACGATCAACCCTGTGTCTATGTTGTATACATATACATATATGCATGCGTAACAACCTTTGAACCTTTTTGCTTTGCAGTGTTTGCTTCAATTTTTCAAGCAATTAATACTTTGCTCGTTGTTCTACGCTTCGTCATTCTACGATTGAAGGAAACAAAAGTGCATACAAAGGCACCTCTTCATTTTGACGGTTCGAAATAAACAAAAATGATGATGAGTGGGAAGGTGGTAATAATATCTATTAATGATGCTAACAAGATGCGTGCTACGTTGTTAAAATGCTGTTTGAAATGGGAAGAAGAGAGAAGAAGATGGAACGAGGATTCCTGCTCCCTTCTTTACAATTTAAAGAATTACTGTTGGCATATTTTCTTTGTTTTGACCGGTGAAGATGAGGATAAAACTGTGTAGTTTTTTTGGGATTAAGTTGTAAAATGAGTAATAATGGCTACCAGATAACAAGAGTCTAGTTTGCAATACTCGCTTCGCTCACTTCTTGAAAAGTGAAGTTAATAATAATAATAGCTAGTAAAAATATTTCACTCTTGTCTTGTGGTAAACTTGAGAGTATGATTAGGATGGAAATGTTGCTGGAAAGAATAATAATTAAGAAGACAAGCGTACATGCATAGTACGTAAAAATGTTATGAAAAGATATAGAGACCCTTAAGGATTCATTGCTTTATTACAGTTTATTGAATGATGACCACTTCAACCCTGGCTCACAGTAATAAAGAGAAAATTGATGAAATTGGCTACTCAAAGGAAATCAAAGGAGATAAATAATTATCTAATAATAAATAGGAATAGAAAATGAAATGAGATTTTTTTCGTTCGTTCAACTCTTTAATTCAAATCAAATCAAATGCACGTTTTACGTGTATATATTTCTATAAAAACTTGATGTTTGAAATAATAATGATAAATGAATAAATAGTGTTTTTTATCCTGCCATTATTTTCACGGTGCTCTTTTGTTCACCAACTTCAATTCAAACCTTATTAACCCTTCTTTTCTCCTTTATTCACGACCCGTCACACGGCAATTTGTTAGAATTCTGAAAAGATTTGATATGACGTGTGGTTGGATAATAATATGTGAGTTTAGTTGTCTGGATCATTTGATTTTTATAACTCAATTTACTCAATTCATCTTTCTTGATATGTTTTTAAGTACAAGTTCCAATGTGAAAGAATACCACACGTTAGTGGGCATATTATATTCTTTAATGACGTGTTTTTCCATTAGAGAAAAGACATGCATAAAATAAGTGACAGACAGATGGATTGGATGAGTGAGATGTTGCTGCTCCTTTGACGGACGAGGGAGTCAACAGAGCACACATACACACAACTTAAATAGCTTTCCTATTGCATTCACAAAACACACATCATCATCATCATTGCAATCTTTTTAAAAAGGAATTCTTCAACTGGGAATCTCTTTTTATGAATAAATGAAACCCTCTGCAATAATATCATCATCAGCAACCATGTTTTATATAAGCATTACGCATGTAAAGAAATGCAACGTACTGCTTAGTATGTGATTATTACTAGCGGAGTAAAGAATCGTTTCAAATGTTGGCAAGTGGCTTGGTTGTAGTTATTGTTGATATGTTGTGTTCTTGTTGATGTACTGTATTGTATTCGGGGAAAAGGATGGGACAAGAGCTTTTCCTTTTAAAATGCCATCAAAGCGAGAAAAAACAAGACAAGTCAAAAAATCCATGGGTTGCTTTTCCCTTCATCATATAAAAAGGATGCATGGTCGTTTTACAAGTAATTCTGCACCGGAGAGAGAGGTAGTATAGTAGTGAGACAAGGCAGAAGAGTTTTGTTCCATGTCACTCTCCATATATTACCTATGCACCTATGTAAGATGATGTGTGTACCTATACTTATTTTACAGTGCTGATGTGAACAATGTATTCATCCATCCGACTGACTGTCCGTTGTTACCCCCATGCTGAGTTCCAGATGACTTCATCAGTCTCTCGTATTTTATCTTTGCATTTTATACTTGAATTCAGTGGTTTTGTATGTGCTTAAATGTAAAAGTATAGATGTAAAAGTAAAACTCATAAATTACATGTGCATACAGACGTTTAAAAGTTTGAATACAATTTGTACTGAGCACATATTCCATCATTTTGCATATATTTAAAATGTTGCCAAGATGTTGGTGATCAAAATGATGACAATGCAATCACATCCACCCGCAGTAAAAAAAAATGCTGCAACATCTCAAGAATCTTTAATACCAAGCATATTATAATTGTGAAGACGCAACGGATGTAATACTTCAGTTGCGGATGAGATGATGCCGACGATTTTAAGATCTTTTAAAAGTTAAGTTTGTGCACGCATCAGACGAAAAGGTAATTAATGTGCGAAATCACTTACAAATGTACACATGTACTCGGGTATTTATTTACAAACTCAACACTGTAAAGTACTTCAAACAATGAGCATAATACCTGTGAATTACTGGTATAATCCTTTCTCAAGACATGTTGATAATGATACTAATAATGCCAAGCACGTCATCAGATTTACTTAATGGCCATGATAAATTGATCTCATGTCTAGATATAGCTCAATTCTTCCATGGGGTGTCCATTTCTCTATTTGACCGCTACATTGTGGGATCTGTAATGCAATCCCATATTTTTAAATTGTGAGATGGAAATATGTACCATGTAGCGACTTTTATTAACAATGCCCTTCGATCTTTGATCTGAACCGTCGGGATAACTAAATCTTAAATGGCTGATCTGTATCATATCGCTAAACATATAAAGTGAGAATGGTAATCATTATTGAAATTGTAATAACGATATGCAAACAAGTCCCCCGAGACAGTACACGATTATGAATTTTCATACATGATGTATTCTGCAGCAGATCTTTGTTCTACTTCTTAAATTTGTTTTGGGTTCCTTTAATTCTGCTTCATTGTGCTCCAGTGTCATTTACTTATCTCTATACAAGATGAAATGAAATGATATACAAGCTCGGGAGTCGTAGCATCATAGCTTTTATAGACCGTAAAACTGACATGTTAAACAGTTTGCTTCAGCTTAAATTGTGCATTATATATCACAAGATTTGCTTCGTCATTAGGGACACCACCGTCGTTGGGAAGAATGAAAGGGTTAAGTCATTCGTAGAAATATAAATCCACACCATTAGCAATAAGCGGCAATATAAGTATATATAGGTATAGGTACTCTCTATGTGCAAGATATGATTCTGTACTGTACACCTATTTATTACCAAATAACAAAGCATACATACTTTTCAGACATGTGTGTGCGACCATTTTGTATTCATATTTATTATTATTTATTATGCATTTCATTCTTCTCCCCAACCAACAACTTTATTGAGATTATTTATGATTTCTATTGTTGTAGTGTCCGTTGTGGAACATAAAACATGTCCATGACTCGCTGAAAATGAGAAGAAAACTTTCGTCTTTTTTGCATTGAAAAAGTGTTTTTCATACAGGATCTCATTATTACACAGATAATCTTGTATTTGTAGAAATACAAACTCAATTCATACAAAAGTTCTGCTTTCAATAATAAGTTACCTTAAGGATAAGTTTCAAGCTGATTTTACCTTTCGGAATTATTTCACACTGCACCACACAAGAATACGATATTGTTACGAACATAATAAATATACATGAATAGATGATGATGACAGCGACAACAACCACGCGATGGACAATGTTAAGAATTTTCGCTACAATCAGAGAACCGAAACACGGATGCATGAATGAAATGAATTGGTGACTGGTGACCAGAATCAAAAAAGTTGTAGTTGTAACTGTTGTAAGTATGAATCCAGCACAGCACCTTCATCAACTTCTTTTCTTTCATCTTCGTGTTACTGATTCTATTCGCCCCGCGTAGATATATGTAAGTACAAAAGGTCCGTGTGTGTCGGTATTTCTACCATATACCGACCTATATTTATGTATACATGAATTGATGCCTCAACAGGCCGTGAAAACATAATTTATTTATCCAAGTAGTTCACCGTACATCCCTTTGCTTCTGTATTATGGATGCATTTATATAGACGAAGCGTATACGAACCTTCCTGTGGAAAAAATCACCGTGATTATTTTCCAGCGAAATGGAAAACTTTTCTTCTTTTTCTGAAGAAGGTTCACAGCAAGAGTCCACATCTTCCAACTTGTAAACTGTCACACATCTTTTGTTCTTTTTATGCATGCAAACTACACGTAAAGCAAGGTAGATTGCTTTGCCAGATTTTACCTTCTGTTTTCTCCAAGGATCCCTTCACATGGCACAAGCAAGAAAGTTGCTGCTGCGTGTGTGTGCGTAAACCTGGCAGTGGCATATATTATGGATGTGCATCTTTACAAGTACTGGAAAGGAAAAAAATGAAAGAGCCAGGTAGCCAACATTTTGTACCTGTCGCACAGGTCGAGTATTTTTTTCTACATCTCTTCAACGCTGCAGCTTTGGCACTTTATACGATCATGGAAGCTTTTCTTATAACAATATTACATGGTAGTCATTTGATGGTGCATCTTCTTGAGTTCCGTTGCCTCTTTAGTGTGTACAAATGACGTGAAAGAAATGTTGTGCTGTTGTTGACAGCAATCAAACAGAACCGTAACGTGTATTCTTTAACAGAGAAGTGCTGCAACAAAGTGATGTTCAGAGGAAAAGAAGACGCTGCCTGTCGACTTTGTAAAAGTGTGACTTGACCATGATTTAGTTTTATGCAAGAACAACAATCATTTTGACTTGATGATGTGACACCTTCTTCAACTCCAGAATCAACAAGTCAGCCATACGTTTTCGTGTCAAATTGTGCCGAAAAACGAACACAATAAGGAGAATGTCAGAAGTAAAAAAAACTCACAATGGACATGATGATGATGATAATGCGCAAAGGATGCAACAAAAATAAATTGAGCATAGAAGTACTCTCAATATTTCAATAAAAATCTCCGTTTCATTTATTTCCCAAGAAAAGATTGGTTATCGAAGTCATATCATAGTTTGGTTTCATACAAGTAATGTTAATTATTACATCAACTAAAAGAATGATGATTTTCTTGTAATTTACTCACACGATATCAATATCCTCATAATATGTTTCATATACAATTTAGGTAAAATTTTCATAGAACAGGATTCATACAGCACGAATAGCACGATCAATACGGTTTCCCGAAACGGGCTCGTTACAATCTTTTTTTTTTGTAAAATAACGCTTAAAATAGCAATACATTAGACACTTTTTGCATTTTTACTACTACATGACATATATAATATGTACGTTTCGTTCGTAATATATTTACAATATGAAATATATGACACATTGTAATGTAAGTACATAGCAAACGGCTATACCAATCAATGGTTCGTAAAATTCTTTTTGTTTAATCGGCTTTTTTGTAACTTAAACTACGGTAAATATTACAGAATATAAATGTCGCATTACAGAAAACGAATAAAAACATTGTTGGTTTTTTATTTTTATTTATTCAAAAAGTAAAATTATTTGTGAGATTTGATAAATTTCCTCTTCGGTCAAATTCTGATTGCATTTTATGCTTAAATAGAAGTACACATTTATTGTAATATTGTTCATGTAATAAAGTATATAAAGTATGAGACAATTATTAACAAATACATATAAGTAACACCACAATTCATAATATATCGTAATAAAAACTAACAACGGTTCATCATGTAAAAAGAAATCAGTACGGATTTTAAATCTTTGCGTTGATAAATAATGATATTTCATCATGTAATATAATATTGTATGTTTATAGTAATAATATATATTGGATAATATGTATAGATGTGTCGTATCGTCGTTTGTCCAGACATCATACATCTAAAGCTAAAGTATACACTCCGAGCGACATAACAAAGTACATAATAATTATAGGATACAGTTGTAATAATAATAATGATATAAATATACATGTATTTTATTAGTTGTATTGTATTGAACTCGAATTACCTCTATTAACTTGTGTAACAATATATAATATGTACTACATTTGTAATGCAATCATGAATTCTCTTGTCACGGTAGGTCTTTTAGTTGATACACAATATATAACGTATGCATGTATAATTGTAATAATTTATGTTCTATAATATGCTTATGCTATAAATACACAATATAATCTTTCAGTTTCAGAACGCATGATTATTGTTATTCGTTTTTTATTTTGTATTTATTTACGCTTTAAGACGAATTATTGATGGAGTAAAAAGTAAAACTAATTGTAAGTATATTTTCAATATTGTTGCTGTAAGTATACGCAGTAAACACTACACTATATATGTAGGATAACGTTTTGAACTTATGCCTACGTATATTTAGGATACATACTTGAACATCATTTTAACTTTCTCTAATCACAAACCTTTTTTAACTTCCATATTAAACACTATTACTGCCTATAAATATATTATAAAATAGTGGGTAAATTCTTATCAATATAAAGTTCTCACTCAAAGTTGTAGTACTTTGTTTCCTATCCCTACGTGCGTTTGCAATGCAAAAATCAAACTTTATGCTATATATGTGTATATGTATATGCATCGGAACAATTACATTAGCAATTATTAGCAAATACTTTCTACCGTTTTCCCAAATATCCTCTACTACTACTACGCCTATTTACTTCAATATTTCTTGACAAATATATAAAGATTGCATATTTTGACAAACGGAACTGCATATTTTACAATCTAGCTTATACTCACTTCTATTTGTATATTTTATGGCTGCATAGATAGTTATCTGAAATATTGTTTTCTCTGTAAAAACTAACAATAAATCACAAGAATTCTTTTTATGCTAATGATTTTTATCTGTGTCTCAACAAATTAAACGCACCTTTTCTGTGTGAGTCTTTGCTAGATACTACTACAAACCAACTACGCACAACGGCTTATAATTATTTGATTGTGATAATAAACGTCATTTTGCTGTAGTCAATGCTATATGTTGTGCAGTGATGTACAGTGCAGAGATTCAAAAACTTTAAAAGTCTACCAACATTTCTACAATGTTTATGCTACGTTCAACTCACTACTTAATTTTTATTATGTACATTCAAAAAGACTCTTGAAACAGTTCCTTGGCTCAACAAAGTGAGTTCAGGAAGGTCAAGAATACTTTTTGATTTTAATGCAAGTTCCTTATGTGTTGAGTTTGGACTTTTTTAAAATCACTCATCCTATTCATATGTCGACTAGTCTAACTAAACCTATATGCTGCTATTAAGGAATGTGTATGCGACCAAATAAATGTCCTTATTATTTCTGCATGTTAAATAGTGTATTGTGCTGTGAGGAGAAAGAAATCAATGTCCAGTAACTTAATTTGAACGCAAGCACTGAAACAAATCTTTAGCAACACAGTCGATATGTGTGTGTGTGTGTCAATTATTAGAAAATTGGATTTTTCCATGTATAATGGAATGTATGTATGTGAGATTCTCGTAGTTTAGTAATGTTTTACTTATGAACCAACGGCTAAAACACAGTTTAAAAACTCAGGTAAAGGGTTTTACAATGACCCATTCATGAAATGTATCTCAATTGAACATTTTTTGCTTGTCATAAGTTTTAATTAAATGTTAAATATTTATTGAAGTAACAGTGTTTATATTTGTTATTTTCATAAGTACGGTAATAATAACGATTTATTTTAAATGGAAATTTTAACATCACATAATCTCAAGCTTTACAAGTAAAAAGTGATTGCCCGGAAATGGAATGGAGTACTAAGCAAATAGTGCGTTTATACCCACTCCGATAACGTAGTTTCTTTTAACTAACATCTTTAGGATGTCATGTTATGTAACATTTTATTTCGTTTTCAAAGTACCTGCACGAAACACCTTTTACAAGGGAATCGTTCGTTGGACTTTATAAGGCTTTAATGAACATAGACCTATTGATGAATACTAAATTATTATTCTTCACCTATTTAAAATATATGCGTGTTAATTAACGACCAGGATAGAGAGTGACTATATAAGCTGCTCATTATTATCAACGGTCAACGAAACACATTATAGGAGTTGAATCCATGTACAGTGCAATATGCTGCAATGCATACAAATTTAGTTGAAATTTTTTGAGAATCCTAGAAATAGAAGAATCGTGCATCATGTATGTGTATAGTGGAAGGTTGTAGTATTTCTTATGGCAAAATTTTCAGATTCACTACTGTTGCATGATTGTATAGGTAATGTTAGGTTTAGTTTAGGTACATACAAAAATATTTTTAAAATTTCAAGACTTGAATCTGTTCTGGAAGAAGTACAGCGGTAGGGGTACCAAAAGCGATTTCAAAGTTACATCCGTATATTTACACTGACTTTAGACTTTAGAGTCGAAAATACTTTATTCTTTCTTTTAAATTTCCAAAAGTCTAGGAAAGATATCTTAATACGAATGCTCATAGGTGGGCAGGGGTTTGATACAATATCATTTTTCTATTATTTTTAATAAAAAATGCCTTTTGTACTGATAAAATCCTTCACGGGTTTATAGTAAATATTATATGCTATATGTTGTTAGAGTTCGAGTATAGATGTACGCGGAATTGTGTTAATTTGCCATAATATTTACAGTTAGCCTACATGTGCATTCCTAAGAGTCATAATAAGTGTCCAACAACAAGTCATGTATTTTATGACGATGGATTTGAAAATTACTAAATATGAGGTAAGATATCAACTAATCACCTCATCGGAGTGAGCATAGATTAAAAATAAAGTTGCAGATATGGTTTAGCTTTATTGTTCACAGTTACATGCAAGTATAGTAGAGCAGAAAATCTAATTTTCACGTGGTGTGTTTTTATTGTGGTTTATTGAAATCTGTTGCACCGAAAAATGGCTATTTTTTATTTTTCAACTCCTACATTTCATCTTGAAAATTTCAACCATACCCTTTCTCTCACACAAAGTACCTTGCTGATCTGCTCTGCTTCGTCATGTTTTATATAATGATTGCCTTTCTCAGTGGTCTTAATTTCAGTTCTAGTTATATATGATACCTTTATATTTTAATCAGCAAATAGTTATTCAGGAATCAAAAACGCGTATATTATTGATCCTTCAAACACTTTTACGATATGAATAAGTCTGAAATGTGCATTGTGCATTTCTATTGGTAAAAGGTCGGGTTTCGCCGTTGAAAACTAGTACTTTGCAATTAGAATCTATGCGCATGCAGCAAGCACATCGCACTTACAAACGAGCAATCTGTGCATTTCTTGCTGCTACTAATATTGATTGAATACTTGGTTAAACCATGGAGTAAACCTACGACGAATTGAGTTCTTGTCTGAAGAACTGGTAATAGTGGGAGCAATGATTCATCCTATAGAATTTGTTTTGAATAGTAAAGCAATAAGTACCCTCATGTCTTCAAGCAGTAAGCTAACAGCAAATCATGCGAACAGCTTCTCAAAACCACATTTATAGTTTTTGCGGGAAATGGATAAGAGAAAATATGCCTTGTCTGCTCTGCTATTCCAAGCAATATTATCTATAACAGCAATAATTTGCCACAATAAACCTTATTCCATCTGCTGATGGTTAATTAACTAACCACATTTAACATTGAACTAACTATAGATAGCACTGACTTTTGATTCTTCTAAAATTTCTGATTTACAGTGAAAAATAAAAACAGTTGAGTGATTAAGTCTTTTAGAGTTTTTCAGCGATTTCACACAACGTAGCTTTTATTTTTATTATATGAGAACTGATACTGTTTCCTACATCCTGCTACTTGAATAATGAGATTTTAAAAATCTAACTTGTTGTCACTAAAATTAATTATTCCTTAAGACAAAAGTTTATATATTAACCTGATATTTTGAGTTGGTAAGTTAATTTACGACATATAATATAGAAACTTACACTTAATTATTTCGTAAACCTCAACTTATCAAGCCTGTCACGGACAAACATTTTGTGAACCATTAAAGTCAATCTCATGTAATACTTTTTTATTTAGAAATTCAATCGCTGCTTCGCACGCGTAAAAAAGTTCCCTACTGTTTATAGTACGCAACAATTTCAAGTAAATATACCTTTTTCGCAAAACCTCACCACGTGGCATATAAAATGTTCCAGAAAAAATGCGTTTTGTTATAGGCCTTGTTGAACTCATTTCAGTAACATTGATAAGATGCACCTTTTATATTTAATTTTAAGTAAAAAAGAAAGTTAAAAATATGTTCGAATTTCTTTTATCCTCGTACAGCTCTCCATTCTAGTATCTTATAATCAATTTCAGAAACAATGCGAATAACTTTGCGTTCCGAGTTTTTAAAGCGATAAAACCTTTCCATGTTTATTTCCCATAGTATTTTAAAAGTATTTGCTGCTTTTTTTGGTTCGGATTCAAGTTGATGATGATGTATGTATTCAGAAAAGGTGCATGGAATCGTAAATATTATCCATGTCATTGTTATCACTAATCATGGTTCACTGCTTTATCATCCATTTAAACAGGAACGTCAAAACCTCGAGTAAAAAACTTTAGGCTGTTTTAAAAAATTGAGATTAGATGTGCTACGCATTAATACGCGCTCTTCACAATGTAATGTGAGCTTGTGGTGTGACAAGCATACATTCCAGCGATACTTTTTGTATGCTTCATAAATTTTCTAGCACATTTTCCAGTGTATATATATTCTTCGTATCCACTTGTTTGACTTGATGGAAGTCAATGGAGCTTCAAATGATTTCTAATTTGACCCCTAACGAGCCACCTTAAAATATGCAGCTGCGTTTCTCCACTTGAGTCTAATTTTGATATCATAATGCATCACGACGGCGATAGGATCATAATCGCCATACCATCAGCTTGTATTTAAGCATGTTATGCACGGCATAGTGCCTACTGTACCATTCAAAGCAAAAAAAATTATTGTTATGACTGACAAGGCTCCCTTGGCAAGTCATCCCGACTCCAGTCAGTCACGACGATGATGAGGATCCCACCTTTCCATTCCATCATCTATCCAGTTTACAATCAGCTTAAACTGTTCTTCCGACATACACTGTCGAAAACCGTATCATGCATGATGTGAGCATTCATCCATTTATAACCAAAAGGGTAAAACCAAGTACACTTGTAACCCTTGTCTTGTCATATATCTGTCGGAATAATTTTTTACGCACTCTTCGTCCATCCAGTGTTAAGTTTAAAGTTTTGACGCATTTTATCCAGTTCAGAAATCTGCATTCCTTTCCAGCTGCATAGTCAGCAAGAAGAAATAACTTTGCTTGATAACAAAAGCACCTGTAAGTTTAATCTTTTCCTTCGTTTTTCTCCAGCGGTCATAGAAAACAAAGTTTTTTCAACCTTTACTCATTCTCAGGTGAAGAGTATAGGATTAGCCTGATGATGTTGCAAAGATGACTGAGTGTGAAGACGGTGATTTCCCAAAGGAAACTGCTCGCATTGCCCCTAAACAATTCTGCTTTATGGTTTGTTTCTCTTAACTTCATTTGTCCACCACGATCACAACATCAACGGCAGCATTCACGATATGTGGATGAACCACTCCAAAGACAAGTGAGCAACTGACAAGTTGTCGTTTTCTCAGCTCAAAAGTCATCAAATCACATCATCTCAAAGCGTATCCATCCCGTAGTAATCGCTTTAAAAGTATCATCTTCTTTTTCTCTTTACACTTTCGCTGACACAGCAAAGTCGACAATACGGAAACAGAGAGAGACGCTGTGCACAAAAAAAGACAAGACTTTTTTTTATGAAGCAGCAGCCCGCGATGGTGATGTTCAGTCGGTTTTTGGTGTTATGTGAACAAGCAAACCACACCACATTTTTCTCACCTCATCGTCTTCCACGTCTTGTTCTTCTTCATCTTAAGCACATCTCTCGCGTTGACTTGCTCTGCTTTTCTTCTCAAATGTCAGTTAAATTCCGAAAGTCGTCTGTGGAAAAGAAAGAAGAAAAAAACGTTAACATGGACCATTATTATTATCGCACAAATCAAAACAATCGTCAAGTCAAAATACTAAACAGAAAGGTGAAAATGATATATTATGTGTCGGTCTTGTCGGTGCACTCATTATATTATCTTTGAAGCATTCTACATAAAACCAATCTTTAAAACTATATATTACTGTATACGCGTTTTCAAGTAGCTCATCATAATAAGCCAGAGAAATCATTATGTCTTGGTAAATAATAAAAGTTTGAAGTTAGTGAGAGGTGGTAGTTGAATGTTGGATTAGAATGGCAAATAATGCTCTGGGGCTTTCTCATATCATATTATTCTAAAGCAGTGGCACTAAATACTAAATATCAAAGATTCAAATCGCTTTTTTTGCCGTTTGACTGGGGTCGCGGGGGGCGGGCGTTCTTATCGTCAGCGAAGCTGACGATCCAGCTGCCTCAGCA
>JAQIXW010002995.1:0-14032 GCA_034700685.1 Willowsia buskii | reverse complement strand
GTAATACTAACGGTTAGAAAGACGCTATCTGACAATTTAAATTCTTAAATTTTTCTCTTACGTACTTGATTTTGCGGAAAGAAAAAATTTATTTACTTTTACTACTTGCTTTAGATAAAGTTACACGAGGAATCGTTTGAAGATCTACATGATCCATTGTGCTCTTAACCCAATGAGACTCGTCTGAAAATCAAACCAACAAAGGATGCATAAGCACAACGTAAATTTTTAATATTAAATATGGGAATATGAATATGACTGTAGTAGTTGTTACCTGTCCCTGCAATATCATGCGATCCATGTTGTTTCAGGCATGGAAATATATCCCGTATAAGGTTCCATAGCTCATCTCTAAACTTCCATCCACATACGCAGTAAATGAGGAAATTCACAGCAGAATTTAAAGTAAGGAGAAAATTGCCTAGATGATTCCAGAATTCTGAAAATGCTACTCCACAATATTCTAAAATATCCAGCACGAGATAGTCCAAATTACACACTAGGAAGACCACCACAACTCCAATTAGCATAACGGAAAAGGACGCATCCCTTCTTTGTGTCGACGTGAGAAGCGTATTGTCACGCGTCATTTTACGCACCTAATGTAATTTGATATGGAAACGACGATAATTAATTGTAAATCCATGACAGGCAATTAAATTGGATTAAAAACTTGATAAGTTAATGTTATACCACATTACCCCAAGAAAAATGCACGTGTTAAGTATACACAGTGAGACAAAGGGTATAGCAAACATGAAAATGAAATACAACCAGAAAATGTATATTTCTCTGTAGTCCGGATGATGCCTAAGCTCAGTTGTTTTCATTTTGTAAATAGGACTGGAATCATTGATCTGGACTAGTACAGTTTCAAACTCCAGCCAGCGTGTGGCATTGAAAATAAAAGACCAGAAAATTACGAGTATAGCGATAAACAGGGCACATTTTCTTGTGCAGAACTTTCTCGCCTTGGCTGGGCAGCATACAGCTATGAATCGGTCGACGGCAATTGCAATTGTGAAGTAGGTAGAGGCTGTGTGCGCTGTTAATGAATTAAGTTTATATTGTATTTACATATTTTGAATTAAAATTTTTACAACGTTTATGAGAATTTTTAATTGCCTTTCACCTGTAAACGTAATTGCTCGTAAGTATGGTCCCACATTGGGCAGAACGACTTGCAGGTAAGTGATTCCCGTTCCATGATAATCATGCGCCGAAGCTGCACCATATCGAAGTAGTTTAGTAAGCAGATAGACTGAGTCGACCAAAGTCAACCCCAGTGTCAAAACACTGTAAGAGCTTCTGAGTCTCTCTCTGGAAAGCACGATAGCACTGATAAAGTTTCCCAAAATCCCAAGCACAGTCACAACTATGATGCCCAATCCAAGTGGAAGAAACGGTATTGTTGTTATTACAATATTGGTTGGCATTCCATCCGTTGTACCGTTGAAAGTTTCAGGTGTAACGGGCATGGTTGAAGTAACCAGCTCTACGCTTTCAACATAGTCGTCAATTGAATCCATCTTTCAAATCTTTCCTGGCAACTTGTATTGTAAGAAAACTACGAAGAGTATTTTTGTAGGAAATTGTCCATTCTGCTGAATGATGTTGGCTGTGCTCTTTTTACCCCTGTGTAGAGAATTATGTTAAAGCAATTCTTCTCGAGAGTATGAAGACTGTGGTTTCTTTTCTGATCAACTGTAAAGCTAAGTCATTTCAGTATTTCGAGGTGTATCAACGCAGGGAAGTATTTACCGATTAAAAAATATCTGTTTCATGTACTCTGCAAAGAGCATGGTTATTTGATGATTGTACCATCGATAACATGTCGTAATCGTTAAAAAGTCTCTGTCCTTCTCCATTTCAGTATCTTATAAACATACACACGTCAAGCTATTCACAGAGAAGAAAATGCATGAAAAGAGCAATGCATCATGTAAAAGACGTGCTTGACGATGATCATCATCGGTCGATATAAAGATGAAAAGAATAAAAATCGTCGCCGCTCCAGCGTCCTTCATTTGCATACATATACTTTGCATCATACCACATTCCAGACTTTTTGACATTCGCACTATAATAGTTTCGCTGAATTCCTTATATAACATCAATACATCTTAATATAGGCACAATATATAAAATCGTAATATTGTTTTTTTGTGTACTTGCATGTCCATCTACTTCAGAAGTAACATTCCACAGAAGAACTCTCGATGGCTGCGATAAACAAAGCGCAACTAGAACTGACGAATTCCTTGTTTAGTTGTCGTGCGTTTCTTTGAAATGCTTTAGCAGACACCTTATTTTTCTTGTGAGCAAAAAAACTCAGTAGCAAAAACAGATATTATGTTACCTATATGTGTGTGCACCCGATGCCCATCATAATATGTCGATATAATATTATCATTATATATATAAGCTTCATTAAAATGTTTCATATTATTTAGAACATTACAGCATAAAAAATACTATACGTATTTGAAGGATATATAAGTGTGCATATAGAAATTACATTAATATGTATGTATAAATACTTGTTGTAGGTTTGTTCATTTCATGCCTGCGTCGTTTATTACTGTTCTCCTTTGGTTATCCTAAAATATAAATAATATGTTATAAGCAATTCAAGTGTATTGAAGTAAGAAGAAAATGTGTGAGGTTCTCAATCTCAAATTCTCAATGTATGTTACAAGTTTTCAGCCCAATAGATTTTACATGAGCCATCAATTATACAACACATAATTATACGAATGTAACAAGGGTGCTTAAGTCAATGATCCAAAGTGTGAAGCCCCATCTCTTCCTATTTTTGTTGTATTAATGAGAAAAACGAATTGCAGAACGACAAACAAGCTGACGAATCTTATAAAGCGTCTAAAGTAACTAAATAGTGGTCAAGGCTATCTTCTCCAAAGTTCATTATTGTCTACTGCTTGAATAATTGTGAGAAATAGTGCTGGAAGAAACTTTGTAGCTACCAAGTTTGCACGAGTCTTGATTCTTCTTGTGGGTAGGCGAAAGCAGACACGACATAGATCGCAATACTCATGCATGTCAATACATATATGTATGATGGTTTTTGTATGGTTAATTTTAAATATAAATAAATATACTATTAATGCATATTATCGTTCCTTGGAAGTGCTCAAAGGAGATTTATTACATGTGCTAAACGTCTAGAGCTGGATGATTTCGTTACATGGCATATTTAGCTTTATACCAACCCTTCTTCAGCTCCTCCCCTATGATTATGATACTTAAAAGAAAATAAATGATTGTTTCATGTCGCCTACTACTACTGCCTTAAGCTATTTATTATTAACTCTTTACTCAGGTAGGTAGGTCTTTGTGTTTTACATGAAGACGAAATGCTGTAATACAAAATAAATGAATACCAGAAGGTGTGGGTCCAAATATTTTAAAGTATAGTGCACAATGTGCACATATGCGACGAGTTTCGGGATTTTGTACTCTTTTGGAAAGCTTGAATTGTAAAAGCTTTGGAATGAAACTAGACCGATAAATTATCATATTTAATTTATGACTGGGTTAGTTTAACACATGAAATTTTCATTTAAAAAAAGAAGCATGATTATTATTTCCGCATGGATGCAAGAATGTTTGTGTTTTTTAAAGTTTTAACTCGAAATGAGCCATTTGGATTTAAGTATGCAATTTAATTTGTCGCATAAAATATGTATTTATAGTCTGTATAGTATTGGCTTTCTAGTGGACTTCAATAAAATTGCATAATAAGTATTTACGTTCTGACATTGATGACTGCCATGTGCATATAGGTTTATTACAATACCATTTGCTAACAATGAAAAGCTTGATATTTCCAGGAATTAGCTTCGCTTGAAAATCATGTAAGACCTGTTTATTTCGTGAAGGATTTAAAGGTTATTTTGATGTTGCCTATTGCAAAAACACATTGTCATTCTAAAATGTTTAGCTAAAAAGGGTTGTATTAACCAACATGAACTTTCACCACCGTATGCTTGCTACTGTATGTCTGCCAAATAATTTGGTTGTACTTTACATCAATTCCCTATTGACATTCCAAATATTTCTTCAATGGACTTGTAACGGAGAGGTAGATTTTTTATACCAAAAAGATGTTTGCGATGAAGGTGAGTTCTTTGTTCCATATGTGCGTTTGTTGCGAACCAGACAACCTTACCATGAAAATAGCCCGATTCTCAAATTGCTCAGGCAAGACTACATTGACGTTAGTAAACATACTGGAATCTTGTGTATTAATGGTCCGTAAGTTTTCAAACTAAATAAACTCAAATATTTTTAAAATAATTTGATAAGTAGTCTTCATTTAATAATAATCTCTATATTTAAACTGTTAGTGCTATTGTGTACACTGATATTACTCAAGATTCGAATCCAGAATGTCAGTCAGACTCAGAATGGATACCATCGAATGGCGAGCCAGAGTTATTCAGCCATGATTGCTTCTCTATCAATCGATTTGGTCGCGACTTTTACAAAGAACCAGAAAAACTAGAACTGAGTAAGGATTCGAAAGTGTATGGCAATAAAGTCTTTGGTGTCTATTTGCTCGGGTTATCTCCGGATTATCGCGTTCCAACTTTCGTTTTCTTCTCACGGCCAGATTATGGCTTCAAGCCTGACAATTCTCGTTCATGTATTCACGAAGGCATATCGGTAGCTTTTATGACAAATAGTTCCGAATCTAGTTCGCATTGCTACAGTATCAAAAACTCAAAGTTACAGGGAACACTATTAACCAGCTATTCCGGAAGCCCTATGTTCTGCTTTCGGGATAACAGGAATGAAGATTTCGATAAACCCTTTCATAATAATGTTGCCCCTTTGTATCCTGAAGACATAATTTGGACTGATAATTGTGCTGAAGCAGAACCAGGAATTTTGTCATCGAAAGATCCAAAGCCAGAAGAACCCATGCAGCTCCCAGATTTTCGAATGATCGATCCAAAGTTTTGGAGCAACCAAGGAAGTCAGGCTGTTGTATGGAAAGCTGCTGGAAATGCAGACTCCCTGTTTATTGATGATTCTAAATGGACGGATTCATCTGGTAAAATGAATTATCCAATAATTATATGACATAATCCTGGTGCTTGTACAGTAATCTACGTGTCTTAGTCTTAATATTATCTTAAAATGAAACTAGAGTTTGAATCAGGATCAGAAGGAGAAGGAACAGCTCCTAAATTAAATAAGCAGTTCAGGTCGAACATTTTAAAAACTGATTGTGAAGAAATTCCAACATTTTCATCAGGTAGAATGAAAAATATTGTGATGTTATGCAAAATTATAGCATTATAACTCTGTTTCAATGAGCTAAAAAGTTGGCTTTGTCTGCTTTGTTTTCATGACTGTTTGAAGACACATGCGTCCCAGAAGTTGACGAGCCTTGCAATATTCTCAATCACGTACTGACTTTGGAAGAAACTGACTGGAAAAGTGAGACATTGAAGGAAGGTAGCTGGCGTCGTCAAATATTCCATGTTATCAATAAAATCTTTGAAAAAGTCTGCCCTCAAGTGCCAAAGTATTTACCGTCTTCGCTGTCGAGAATTTTTGAACAATTTTTATTCAAAGAGCTTGATGTTGATTATACGACAAGAGATGAGTTCAACAGGGGTCAGAAGCAAGAATGGCAAGAAATTCTTGAGGATTTAAACAACTGCCAGGAGAAAGCAGAAATGATGAAGTTTTTCAAGAAAAATGACACGGCAGCATTTAAACTGAAAAGGAAATTAGAAGAAAAGTTAGAGACTTTATTTCAACGCATCGCTAACAGAATAGCTACTACAGGTGCATCTGCAACAGCCGATAAAGGACCTTCATCCTCGTCCGATCAATTTGAAAGATTTTCATCTTCCCTTGCAAGCAGTCCAGAGCATATTGCCGATTTGCATGAGGTGAATGTAATTCAAACTCATTTGATGGAGCTTCCACTCAAATTTCCATTTAAAATTCTTATCGGAAATCCAGGCAGTGAAGGGTACGAAGGAGCTACTCAGGTTTATCATTATAGAGAAGCTGTAGAGGTTGATTATGAACTAGATTGGGCTTTGGATGCGTACTGGAAAGTAATGTCAACCGGTATCGGCTTCTGCTACATTCATTACAAGGAAAAAGAACCGGCGACCTTCCAAAGAATATATGATAGTTTTACAACAGACTTTTTCAAGTACATTTCTAAAGCATGGTAATTTCAAATATTTAAAAACTTGAATTTTGCTTATATCAAAATTTTGTGAATATCTCTTGTAAATTTCATTATATTGTTAGGATAAAGGAGGACAATCGACCTGTTTATGAACAAATATATGGGGACTTCATTCATGGTTCTGGAGCGCTATGGCTAGATGCTTGTCATAATGGAGCATATCAATGGTCGGACATTGTTGAGTTAAGACCGCTCAGGCCTCTGGAGTTACTTGAAGGGGACATACCACCAAACCAGACAGAACCCACGTATTCCGAAAACTCTCCACCAAACTTTTTCTTGGACAACCCCATTTATTCCAAACTAACAGTAGAGCAGGATGATTACTATGATGAATTAAACGAGGAAACTATTCCAGACCCAAGTTCTCCAAAGTTAAATATGCTTGTGCGGAGGAATGTTGGTAATAGAGGCTATGGAAGGAGTAAATCGGGTCAAACTATTTAATTAAAAGTGAGGGATGGAATAATTATTCATTATCATGAACAAATAAATGAGCGCAGAAAAACAGAAAATTGGAAACAAACATGTTACTTTATTCATAAATATGCAGCTCCTTCAAGACAAGACTTTCTTCATTTAACATCTTAACAAAACAATTTTATAGAGTTGCTCTTCATCTGTAAAAATCCAGATACATCGTTCTCTTCCACGAATCGTATTGATTCATCAAATCATCAAACACTTTTCTCGGTACGAATATACTGCTGCGTATATATATAGAGTCTACCCAACTATGTCCCTAAACACGAAATCCTTAAACTTTTAATAATAAATTTCTATTCGTTAAAACAGTACATGCGCACGTAAACGTAGTTAATTATTATACACTTTAATACATATATTTTACAGACAGTACAGAGGCTGAAAAACAATAAGTATACCGATGTGTGGATTTAGCCTGTTTACATTATTTTTCGTAAAGTCAACCAATTAAAGTGGTCCCTTCACATTTTTGATTTCACTTTGATATCACAGGTTACTAGCATGATTAAAACATTAATAATGTTTGGCATTCTTTTCCAAAAAGTATTTCAACTTTTCAGAGTTTTTGTCGAGTTTTGTTTGATGTTTTACTAAATCAACCTCAGGTGAAATCTAGATGGTGATGATGGCATTTATAAATAGAGTAAGCCTTGTTCACCACTGTTTTTAGGTACGAATCATTTTCAGTAACACTGCGTTTATATTTGCCAACTGTTGTAGGCAAGCGGGAGCGCACAATAACAAGGTATTGGTAGGAACTTTAAAGGTTACACGTTACTTTAAACATGCAAAATAAAAACAATAAGAAAAAATACTCTAAACGTTGTACGGAAAATGGGATAGAAAGCATACTTCTTAAAGTAATATAAACAATCGCCTTATTACAAGGACTTGACTACGTTGGGATGGAACATGAATTATCCCCTTGTGATCACTAATTGCACGTCTAACTGTAACTAGTTTTTAGGCTTCTTACGAGAACATTGAGATTATTTAGTGGATCGAAGTTGAAAGCATAATTATTATATGACACACCTTAATTGTAAGTTACACAGTTTGATCCTAGCCTGTTTTGGTTCACTGCTCATGCAAGTCATCATCATTACGTATCCCCGTACAATACCAATACAATGTATCAAATTGATTAGCTACTGGAGATGAGTACTCAACTCTCAGATATTTTTTTTTAGCTTTTGGCTACAACTAGTTAATTCTGCCTAACTAGATTATATGAGATGTTTCGATCAGCTCGTGACTGGATTTAAATATGTATATATAGTGCAATCATGTAGCATTAAAATTAAATCGTTTGTATAAGTTTGCATTTAAAAATCTTAATAGATACATAATACATATATATCAATCAGTGATAATTCATCAACACGTCCATAAGCTATAGTTTTTATACTTACAACATCAATTTTTTTGCTTTCTCCTAAAGATAAAGTGAAATGAATGTCTGGCCATAGACACAAAGTTAAATTCGTTTGTTGGAGTTTCTCACATTGTGAAATATTTCAAACCAAGCACACAGTTGATAATTTAGAATTGTTTGTAGTCTCTCAAATATTCTGTACGTTGTACATTTTATATTTATCTCATCTTAAAAATGAATTTTAAACATCTATAATGTATACTTTAGTACATATTGAATTATACATATACTGACGGCGATTACGATGTACTTGCGCAAAGCAACTAGATCCGCAGGTAACGATTTGAATAGAAAGTCTTGACGACTTTATTCCCTGCCAAAGAGACGAAGGATGTACAAGAAGATCATGATGATGTCCATGTAGATGTTCAGGGCAGCGAAGACGTACTCCTCGGGAGAGATGCTGAATTTGTGATTGCCTCCCATCATCAACTGAGTATCATAGATCAAGTACACGGAGAAGAGAAGAGCTCCTGTTTATTTACATAAAAATCGTTGAAAAATTGGTTTAGTACTTTAGCTTTGATGAAATAATTCTGCATCGATAATAATGGATAAATGAGTGACTAAATATTTTACCTAAGCAGGCATACACTTTCTTCATGACAGGGAAACTTGGTAAGAACATCATGAGGAGACCAAAGATGAACATGACCATGACACAGCAGAAGAGAATTCCTCCCAAGACGGTGAAGTCAATTTTTGTCTGGAAAGCGAAAGCTGTGAGACCAATTGTAATGACTGTTGTGATGACTGCTGCAAGTACAACTGCTCGTGGTCTATAGAAAATAGGACATAATTTTCTCTGTGAAGTATTTCGTTGAGTTTGAGAAATGGAAAATTTAACATTGGACATACTCATAGAGAGAAGAAATGACCCCAATGACAAATCCGTATGTCAGTGTGAACAGTCCCAGAAGAATGACATTGTGGGGAGACTTGCGTCGGACCCCTTCACAGCATCCAATGACCAGCAGAAGAACGATTGCGGAGATATATGAGGTGATAGCCAGACCAGGAGAACGTTGGACATAATACTTGACCCCTTCGTGGAAAGAGAACAGTGCAATGATTGATGCAGTCAGAAGAAGTTGTACTGACAAGATACCATACACCTTCCTGCAAGTTGAAAATAAAAATCGTCAGTGAAATCGGAATGGTCAATTTGGGTAGTTCCTGTTCTTGCAGACACCGCAATACTTAACGCTACTTTACCTGATGAAGGCTCTACGAATTGTTTTCTCAGAGAAGTCGAATCCATTAATATCTCCGTAGGAGCTTCCACTTTCACCAGAATATGTTTTTGGGCCATCATCATGCATCGGTTGTTGAGTCGGGGGAGGCATGTGAAATCCCATAGGCGGGGCTGGTCCTAAGAGACCAACTCCCTGTCCTGGTCCACCATATCCAGCAAACCCTGTAGGCGGAACGCCGAAACCTGGATTTACCATTCCGACACCTGCACCAGGATAGGGAGGATAAGCAGCCGGACCTCCAGGATATGGTGGTGCCTGTCCAACCCCATCTTGAGTGGGGTAAGGTGCACCTCCGTAGGGATATTGTTTATTGTCGGTCATCGTTTGTCTAATAATTCAACACAATTAGCATAAAAGTGAAATATCCAAATCAAGATAAAACGCTACATATTTGTATTAGTACATTTGACACTTCGAATAGAAGCTACTGCTTTCATTTCTGATGAAAAATCGCTCTAATGAAAATTTTTATTGCAACAATTTAAAAAATTACATTATCTCATATGATTGTTGAAATTACCTGCACTTTTTCTAGATATATTTCACTTTTATCACTTTGTATTTTCAAATTACGAAGACAACACTTTGTTCGTGTCGTGTCCTCAGTCGTGACCCTATATTCGGGAAGGCGACACCAGAATATGTATATGGCGGTCTAAAAAGGAGTTAATTTAAAGTGTTAAAACTTTTCGCAAGATACGAATTTCTCCGTAAAATAGACAGAAGAAAATCGAAAGCTGCATTAATACACACACGTAAGACAAAATCGATGATAGGCAAAAGTGCAACTGGTATCTACACTAAACACTCAATATTCGTACAGACATACATTATGTATGCACTGTTAATGTAGATGGGATGCAAAAGAAGTGAATAATATGATTACCAAAGTAAGTGGTTGGATGACTAAGTTTCTGCACAAATAGCTTACTGGCTTACTTGGTATAAACTTTTTTTATCTTTCTTGTTGTTTTGCAAGAAGAAGAAGCTACGAGAGAATTCACAGGTCACTTTTTAGTAACGCTTACGCGAGTTAGTAGCGAGTAGTGCCTATAATTACTTTAAATAACGACTCAACTACAATGACAACCTTTTGTTATTGACTTCCCTATTACATATATCCTTCGCAATGCATATAACTTCTAGCAATTTATAAATTTAACCAAAAAATTTGCTTACATATCTATGCTTAAAAGCACGTAATGATGGTGTATGCCTTTTTCCTTATATTACAATTAAAGACTGTATTGCATGTATGCGAATGCTTGCTAAGAACATAGAACATTTGTACATTTGTACATTTTTTGTTCCAAATACTACTATATACCTACATATAAAGGTGTTCTTACAATATCTACTACGCACGTAGAATGTATTATTTTTCTGAGAGTGACCAATTGAGCTGTTTTAATGAAAGCTATATACCCATATACCTTACTGTATGTATGTAACCTTCTATGAAATATTCTTAAGTTGAAAACAACTATCTCAAATTGACATATATAAGCCTGCTCTGCTAGTGTGTAGTATAATATGAAAAACAACTATCCTTTATCATTATATGCATCTGAAAGCAATATTCCTATTGAGCAACATACATACATACAAGTTTGAAGTTGTATATGCTCAAGCATTGTTTTTCCCCCAATATATCACAGCATAAAATACACACAGAAATACGAAATTCGTATAATAAGCAATAGCTCACGCTAAAACATTGAGTAGTATATTAACATAGGATAGATATGCATCGTATTATTCGTATTTTTTTAATTCAGAGAAAGATCGACACAGCACATAATATAGAGCTTGTGTAATGTACATCTAGGTTGAAGAAGTAAGCAGATATTTATTTAATGACAATTTACTGATAAATTTAGATTGGGTGAAGATGTAGAGTAGATGTAGATATTTTGGATTGAATTTTGGCCTTTGACTAGTGACGTCGGTTGTTTGACGTTTTCTCTTTTCTTTACTCAGAATTTCATTGGAACTATGCTGACTTGTGTGTCGATTTAGATTAGGTTTTCCATATATTATTATCAGTAAAAAAGAGTTGGTCAGGCGTGATAGATGGATTTGGTATGGTTATTGGATATTTTGTACTTTAAATATAAAATTGTATTGATCGCATAATTTTATTGTGGAATGAGCAGGAAGGAAGTAAAGGAACAATAAATAAAATACATGGCGCAAACAATATTTTGTGTGAATGTGGGCATCTATTTCTGTGACAAAAGTAAGCTGTAAGTGTTATAAATTAATGTTAAAGTTAGTACCTACATTCTCTACATACATAGATGGATGAATGATGAATGAATGAAAACCGAGAGACAAACGTTTTGCTTTTACTATGATGAGTCATAGTCATGTTTACATGGCTTTACTACTTTAAAATAAAACCTCATGAATACATACAAGCATGCTCCATCCCAAGCAAAAACTCCAACTATGGTATTTAGTCCGTGCATTCAAACTTAAAACTATTTTTATGCATCTTTAGGGGAACAACACCAACATGAAAGATCAATGAATTTCGCTCGTTGCACTTTACAAATCCAGAATGATGATTCTCTGTTGATTGTCAATTTGCATAAACATTCTGGGATTTCTATTCCATAGGTTTCAATTCATCACTATTACTTTCACTGTGGGATTAAATTTGCAATGCTTATTTAAATTTGAGCAAAATGGTCCGCCTACGCTTTCCACGTTTTCTTACGCTGTACCACAAAACACACAACAAGACATTGCTTTTCTCTGCTTCGTGATGAGGAAAGACTTTGCTCTCCCTTAGTGCAGTGAAAGGTTTCACTCCGCAACCCACTTGCATGCATTTCCATTTTTTCCAATTTTTGCTTTGTCCTGTGTGCAGTTGTACGCAAGTAAATACTTGTTTGCTTCCCCTGATGAGCAATTCTCTCTTTCACTCTCCACATGCACGCTCAATGCTCGCAGCACAAAAGTCACAACAACAACATTGAAAGAAAAATCAGCCTCGCATCAGCTGAATAAATGTACCTTTCACAATGAAGCGGCAGGTGCTATCATTACTTTTTTTCAGTGAAAGCTGCTGCAAAGCAGTAGCAAATTTGTAATAATACGTATCTGAGAGTAAAACTTTTCATCATCAAAGATTGGATCCTTGCTCCTACTAGAAACTTCTTTCGCTTTTAAATTTTCATTTTTTCATAAAAAACTATGATTAAATGATTAATGATTGTGTATCACTTAACATAAAATCAGCCATCAACCATGGAAAGTTCCAAACTTTCAGCCTCGGCTACCACCCCAAGCTCTTCTAGTGATTTATCTGGAGGCTCCTCTTCATTGCAGCATTGTTACTGTTTAGTGAACAACATACCAGGCTCGTTTCATACTTCCGATTTGCGTAATTTCTTTTCCGAGTTTATGGAGGGTGAAAAATTTGACATGTTTCACTTTAGACATCGTCCTCAGATTGTAAATGTAAATGCTAGTAATAGTAACCAGAGTGGAAGTGGAAGCAGTAGTTCAGAAACAAAGACAGCAAAGGATGAGCCTTCAATCTCAAAGAAAATGTGCTGTCTTGTACGATTTTCTAATAATTTACAAAGAGATGATTTTGTTAGGCGATACCACTTCAAATATTGGATGGATAAAGAAGGGAATGATTTGCCTGCAAGATGTATTATAACAAGAGTTAGTTTGAATAAAGAAGATCTAAAAAAGTTTGCCACTAAGGAATTGCACCCTCCCAAATTCATGCCAAGGTAAAATGACAAACTGACAATGGAATAAACACATTCATTTTCATTCCGTATCAAGATGTTTTTGTTTTTTCAGTTGTAAAAGTAATAAGTATTAACAACTTTTGTCAAATATTTATAGGGGTAATGTGGGGACGCCAAATGAACACTTTCTCAACCTTATTAAGGAATGTCGCCTTCCACCGAGCTTGATCAAGAAACTTGAGCTAGAATTTCCCAGAGCCAGAAAGTTTAAGCGATATTCCAAAGTTCCTCCACCACCTACTCTCAACCGAGGAACTAAAATTTTACACAAAGAAAGCACTGAAGATGAAGAAGTAAAAACTGGAAAGGGTCATTCCATATCTGACACTTTTATTCCGCTGTTTAAGGCGCGACCATCAGAGAAGAAGCCAGACACTTCAGATAATGTAAGTAAAATGCTTAAAAATTGAAAGTCAGTACGTACAGCATAAATAAGTCTGCATTTCATTTGGTTGACATTTGTAATTTTTACACAGGAAAGCAACGCTGATGATGATGATGACCGGTGTGAAGAATGGGAGCGTCATGAAGCACTGCATGACCATGTACGTTTCTTACTTTGAACTCACTTATTCAAAAGCAAAAAATTCTAAGTTGCTTATAAAGTTCTTTTAAATATTTCAGCGAACTACTCATGGAGACATGACGTCCGAGTCGAAAGAACGTTTGTATGAGCAGGAGATTGAACTTCAGTGGGAAAAGGGTAAATCTTTCTAAACTGACAATCTCTAATTTTGGACAGGATGATTCTGGGTATTACTTTAGATATGTTTGTTTTTTCAGGTGGACCGGGCATAGTTTGGTACACAGATGCACTATTTTGGGACCAACAACGCGGAAGTTT
>JAQIXW010002994.1:0-14033 GCA_034700685.1 Willowsia buskii | reverse complement strand
ACAAAGACTTCCAAAGCTCTCCAATTTCTGGCAAGGTTATATGGATGTCGGAGTTTATTTAAAGTAATATAGGATTCAGAATGCAATCCCAGTTTCAATTCATTTGAATATACTGGACGTAAAAATGCAAAACCAAAAATAGCACAACAAATTGTCATGCTTAGAACTGCTGTGATGCCAACCGCTTCTATCAAAAACAGAATTCCAACTGGGAAATATATCCATTTTTTGTACTTATCAGGCATACGATAAGCTATATAGAGCCCTGATGTCGGATAAAGAAAGTGATGACATGAAAACAGGAGACCACAACCGATGACTATAGCACTCGAAACCACCATTGTCACTTCCACCAGACGATTTAAGAAAAATGTCGATCTCCGACGATCGTAGTCTTTACGGACATATTTCTCTTGAAATTCAGGCAAACAGTTGTAAATTACAATGACAGAATAAAATTTTATAAATACTTTGTGTTACCTTTAAATACATCCAGATATAGTATAAGTCCATTAGACATCTGACAAACTGACTGAGACCAAACTAAAAAAAACAACTATTAATACGCCGCCTAAAATAGAACAAAGGAAAATGATAGCTATGTAGTTTAACTGCTGATGGTCACGTGCCCTTTGAATAAGTATCATGTTACGAGGAACTATGAAAAATACGTAAGATATTATAAATAGTGTGTTCAAAAGTATACGGAATAGCAGAAATTTGGAGAAGGAAACATTAATAATCTTTTTCTCATTGTTCCAAACAAGTCGGCCAAAGCCTAGGATCCTTGCAAGTGCGGATAACTTTAGAATGACATGTAAAGAAAATTGGGTGTACATCTTGATTTTATTGTGTGATGATGCTGAAGATATTGAGACAAATATTATGTAATATGATTTTTTGGGCAGTTTGTGTAAACATATAAATCTACAATATATAACTGACTAGAGGCACTGACTGAGTATTTAAAAGTAAATTGGATAGCTATGGCAGTTGTTATGTTGTGTGTAAAAGTATGTAATTTGGCCAAGCTCCCTTTGCAAAGTAGAAGGTCATAACAATTCATGAAAAATAATGTGAAATTAATTTTTTTAAACTTAATATATTTGACGGTATATGACGTTCAAATTCCAAAATTCGATTTTGGGGAAACCTTTCAGTTGATATAAATAATGGTTATGGAGATTTTAGGATAAGGAAATGGTAATTTCAGAAGCTTATTCCACCAACAGTCTTAAGTAAAAAGCAGATTGTATATAGGATAATATGTGATGTGTAGGTAGGTGTACAATGAAATATGTTGGCTGCAATTGCTTAAAAAACTTACATATATGACAGGTAACATCAACACACAAGAAAATACAGTAAATGCAATAATAGTATAGAAATAATATAAGCAGAAGTTAATTACCAGAATACGACTTAGGGCTACAATTTTTTTGTTTATCAGTATGCTCTACAGAAATAGTTGTTATTTGAATTACAGAGATTTTAATTAAAACAATCTAACAAATATCTCATAATAATTATAGCAGTCATGTTATAAAACAAAAATAATTGAAGAGGATAATTCTATGGTAAATTTTATTTTTATTTTGAGCAAACTAAAAACTTTGACTCAAATATCAACAACCAATTTTTATAGTTCACTTAAAATGCTACTTATGTCAATCTTGCTTGCCTCGGGAATATAGCAAAATAATAGCCAATGCTAATACAGCGGAAAAGATCTGCACAATATTTTAATGTTACATTGCATTGTATGAAAAGGAGTCATAACATAATGCTAGATACTCACGAATGATATATATGTATGACTACAAAACTTGAATTTACTCTACTTGTACTTTGAATTATAAATATTTTGTGTATAACCAGTCTTGCCAAAGCTCTTTCTAGATTGCTTACAAAAATGTATCGCCGTGTGCATGCCCAAAAAGCCAATCTGAAAATGTGTAATTTTCATAATCGCCAATCTGAAAATGTGTAATTTTCATAATCGCCAATCTGATTTTTGTGCTCGAAAAATAATCGCCTATCTCACAATTTTGGGCAAAGTGAGATAGCATATACAATAGATAGAGCATTCAATTCTCTACATTTTGGTGCATCATAGTCCTACAGTAATGTGGCTTATGGCGGTGTGAAAATTATTTGAAAATGCAAGCATCCTAAGCACTACATTATTAAACACACGGTTTAAGGGAATGAAATGATTTCAACTGTACAATGCGAGATTTATTTCAGCTATTTTTTTATACTTGTCATTCCTGAGAGAAAAATTGGCCCTGAAATAATGATATACTAATTAATATGAATATTTTATTTTTCAGTCTTATTTGACCAATTAAATTTATTCTTGATTATCTCAAAACATATGAAATGTGAGATAGGCGATTATTTTTCGAGCACAAAAATCAGATTGGCGATTATGAAAATTACACATTTTCAGATTGGCGATTATGAAAATTACACATTTTCAGATTGGCTTTTTGGGCATGCACACGGCGATTTAATCAGAAATTACACTTTTTTCTTTCATGTTGTCACGATTCTTCTCTTCTTTGATTCGCGTACAATGCAGGTACATTAGGCACTCTTAAATACCTATTTGTCATAAATAGTTTAAAAAACATACCTGAACCCCATCCTGATGATGCATCAGGGGCCCCGCTACACACGAGCTAACTGGAGAACTTCCCCGGGGCCTCCAATCGGAGGAAAAAAATTGAATAAGTTGCAAGAAACTTTTAACATTTCTATCCAAAAAATAATGTTTGTACATTACTTTGACACAACTTTTCCTTGAAATCTCAACTTTCCTTCAAATCTGCTCAGAATGCCCTTCAAATGCGGCTAAATTTTCTCAATGCTTCTAATTGTATGGTGAATCTGTCCAGATACACTCAACTAATCTCAAACGTTTTCTTTCATATACCCAAATTTGCTACAAACTACAAATTTGTAAAATATTTATAAATTTATTGTTAGTTCGCTAAAAGTCTATGCGAATCTATCAAAGTTTTTTTTAAAAAATTTCAAAACTCTTCAAATTCACTAAAAATTTCTTTAAGCATTGACAAATTTGCAAAATTTTCTTCAAATTTATCAAAAATTTCTTAAAGCCAATCAAAATTTCGTTGAAATCAGTCAAAATTGACTTCAAATCTGTGAAAGTTTCCATTAAATCTGTCGGAATTTCTTTTAAATCTATCAACTTTTATTTAAGTTTATCAAAATTTCATTTAAATCTATTTTAAAAATCCTTTAAATCAATCAAAATTGTTTAAATCCGTCTAAATTTCATTTGGATCTATCGAAAATTCCCTTAAATCTATCAAAATTTCATTTAAAACAATATAAAATTCTCATAAATCTATCGAAATTTCCTGTAAATCTTAAAAATGTCTTTCAAATCTATGGAAATTTCATTCAAAAAGCATGTAAAACGAAATTTTTTCCTAAATTATCATAATGTTTTAATGTTTCGTTTGAATAATGCTCAGTTGTTTTTGCACCCTTGTCAAAATAACCATTATTACGCCGCTTGAGTATGCGAAAGCAAGTATCGACTTTGTGACGTTTGTCTGTCTGTCTGTCCGTACGCACGATAACTCCCGAACGCCTCCACCGATTTCGCTGAAATTTTGTATGCAGGTTTCATGGGTCCTAAGGACGAAGCCTATTGATTTTCAGCTTCCCAGTTCAACCTCTTCTATCTTTCCCCCGGGGGTCATCAACTTTTTCAAATGGCACCCTATAGCATGTGATACCTTTTTGGAAAGCCCTCGTTGAGCACATCATTTTCCACTAATTGACCGCTTCGTACAAAGCTCCCTCTAGCGGAAAATCGCGAAAAACATCATAAAACATCGAATATCGGCGTCTAACATGATCAGTAATCATGATTCGTCTTTCATGATTACTGTCGACCAATATCATTACGGTTATCCACAAGCGGCGTCGTTATCCCGTTTCTACAGCGGCTTATTTGGTTTACACAAGAAAGCTCTACCACTTTATATTTTCTACGGGGGGCCTCCAAGTTAAACTTCCCAGGGGCCCAAAATTTGTAGCGGAGCCTCTGTGATGCATAGTGGAATCTTTCCTTAGAAGCTGAGATATGCACTCGCTTATCTAATGCTGAGTAGGCAATCATTGAATCTCGGATATTTGATTATTTTTACTGTTGTTAATTATCCCTTATCCAACATTAATTAAGTAGAACCAGTGGAAGATTTATCTGGAATTCAGCATCGTCCTCACAATAATCTTGTTAGAGATCGTGTTAAGTTTAGCAACCTCGCATGTGAACACACTATTGTCACACTGTAAGCCCAAACTCCGTTTAAGTTAACTTAACTTAAATTATTACGTTACAATTTTACTAGCGGCAGGTTTTAGAGTCGAATTTAGCGTGTGTTTCTCCTTTTTTAAATTGCATGTATCTCTTCCTGCATCTCTACTTTTATCTTCTATGCTCTCGTATCCCTCCACGTGACCCTTCTAAATCGATGGAGCCATTGTCATCATGTCAATATGGCGAACTCCTGTGGCAAATAGCTCAACATGTACATACATTATTAAGATTCTTAAGTCACCCCAAATATGTTAATGAAGTCCAGCCTATACATTTTTTATTAATTCTGTAGCAAAACACAACCCTGAGGCAGATCTCTGGCTAAATACACAATATCGACACTGAGGTTGATCTTGATTAAAATATTTAGTTGAAAATAGATCGAAAATTTCATTTACATTTTAGTTCTTCAGAAACATGCGAAAAACTATTTCTTTAATGAATATACGTTTAATTTCTTAAATCTCCTTCAGTGAACAAACATCGCACCTGCTAGGGTTCAATGCAAAAAAACAGATAGTAAAAACATAACTGAATCAGGGCTAACCAAATAAAGGTTAAAACACTATCATTTGTAATATTCTTAAATGCTGAATCTGTGACTAAGAGTTTTTATTAATCAACATTTCACGGATTGACTATATCAGGCATAAGGCGTGTCAGATTATTTTTAATATATCATTTTTAAGAAGTTGCTATTATTACCTTATATAGCATTTTATCTATAAAGCATATGATAGACGTGTTCAGTTTGTCTGTTTGTCTGGCAGTGAAGTTTTTGACAAGCTGAAATTCTATTTGATTCATAGAGTCAATGATGCCACCCATTTTGAAAACTATGCAGTACACCAACATTTGAATGGTTTCACGAATCACTGTAAATAAAATTGGAATTAAAAAAGCACAGAGATTTTGTGCGTATTACACAGTACTTGTGAGGGTTCCCCCATGTCTTGATCGTGATTTGTGGGTTTAAGGATTTCTAATGACATGATGGCAGCCGTAAATTATCTTCTTAGTGGGTTTTGGTACTTAATAAACAAAACTGTTTACTGATATCGGTGGCGATTTTAAATTACATTTGGTTTAGATTAGGTTACATAAATTCATGAGAAGTGTATAATAAACAAGTGCAAAAATAAAATGAATGAGAAAGTTTGCAGAAATGAATTTCCAATTTTAAACGCATCCAAATAGCAGAATAGATGAGATGCATATTATTAAATCGAAATGAAATCCATTTGCATTGAAATTGTTATTACACTTCTCGTTATACATTCGAGCAGTGCAAAAACAGGAATTTGTATTCCGAATGCACAATTTCAGTCATCTCGACAATTGCTTTCAATAAAGAAATCTGATTATGAGAGTGGATAAACTTCACACTGACTTCTTGAATGCAGATCAAGTAAGAGCGCAGACCTATTTCCGAGCACCCACGCTACAATTTGAAATGAATTTTCTCTTTTTTTCACTATTCCGCTAACCTGTCATTAGTTAACAATGTAGGTAGTGCTATACAACATTCAAAAAAAAATGAATAGAAGCTCAAGATTCATCCATGTACAGGTAAACTAAATACGACTCATTTAAAAAAATGTGCCGAAATGCGAGTCCCAATTCCGTTTTTTGTTTATTCGCGACATATTTGAAACTTGCAACATATAGATTCCGAAGACTGCTTGCTCTTTATTGATTCATAAGTTACGTAACAGCGGCGAGGTCAAAATTACTTACGGATCCTTGTAGGAAGCTTGTCAGTCATCATTATCATGGGGATTCATGCTATCGTGCTGGATTTACTTTTAAAACCCCACTCATTTAAATTTCTAGTTTTGCATTGTGAGCCCCAATTCTGGCATTGTATTTCTCTCTTCCCACCTCTATTTTCTATGGAGAAGCTATGCTCGTAGCTAGATGAACTTGAATGAATGAATCAGAAAGCAAGATATTGTAGCGCAAATAAAATGTACGTAGAATTTTGCCTGAATAAATAATCTTACTTTGAATGATAAATGTAAAATTAACTTTATTTGTTAAGCTTACATAAATAATCTTGATTGTTATTTTCGAGTTCTAAAATAGCCGGAGCCAGAGATGCCTCTAATAATTGTAGACTAGATGGATGCGTTTGACATTTCAAAAGATTTGCAGGGGTAAAATAGGAATCCCGTTTCATTCTAATTTTAGCAACAGTCCACTCAACAGAACAAAACTTATTTTTCCCACAGCTCTTTCTCTTTTGTCTCCAAAGATATGAATTTCTTTCTCTACTCCAAAAAGCCACTCAATTTCAATGTCCCTTCCACAAGTTTCTCCCTCAGCTTAAAACATGTTTTCAGATACTCTTGCAATAGATGATTTGCTCCAGTTCTAAAATATAATGTTGGTTCCCAGTTCCACCATTCTCGCCTCAATTTTCAATATGACATATGGAGGGTATGATTGGAGTGATTTGGAGGGAAATAATGGCTGATGGCGAGATTTCTCTAATCCCTTTAAAAGTTTAACTCACGCAGAGTAACTTGTGAATGTGCCATTTCCACCTTGATAATTAGACTACGTGGGAGCTTATCAATCATCGAGCAAACATTATTCATCTTTTTGCTTTTGGAAACTTGTCCCCATAAAAAGGTTCAGTCACTGCATTGATACTTCTTCCTATGTTGTAGCGCAAAAGGAAATCAATTTTGGAGCCAATCCGCAACTTGGAACGCGAGTTGTCTCCCACTCCCATGTAAGCGGGGATTTTCTACTTCATTTTAATTGATGAGATGACTTGTTCCCCACAGAAGAGGTTGAATTTAGTACCAAAACTTTGTGCCATATAGTAAGCTTCAACAACGTTTAATTTTTGTTTCCTGAGTTTCTTATTTACATGTCTCGAAGATTCTTTAAACCCCGCTTTAATGAAGAATTACTATCTACAACTGAAGATATATTGAGTTATTTTAATTGAAACGAGAAAGATCTCCCTCTTTATCTTCAGAAAGCATTCTTAAGTTTTTGTGTGAGCCATTCACTCCGGATACGGATCTATCCACCTTGATAAGCAGAATCACAAAACGCACGATATTTAATTCCAATTATGAATCCCAAACTCAAATTTGTTAGATTTATATATTTTGTGCGATACTAAAAATGTTAGTGTCAATAGTCGCTTTTGTCATAACGTTTTGTTATTTGTTCTGAAAAAAATATTCTCATTTCTTTCCTCTACTCCAACAAGTCGAGTAGTTTGTTTGGGGGTAGCTCATCACTTTAGCATGGCTCAAAGTATTTGTGGGCAGGATTTATCTGATTCTTTGGACATATCGAATTATGAATGCGCCCATTCTTTTTGATGACAAGAATCAGAGGAGGCCTAGTCGTGATCACCTGACGCATGATTCGTGTTATCAATTATTGGAGGTGAAGGTGACACGTTTGTTCCCTTGACAATCTGGATTTCAAACGCACTGGAGGAGCGGGAGACATGGAGACAGGTTCAGACATGGAAATTTTAAGAAAGGTTTTGAAAGATTGTCAGCTTAAACTCCGTTTAATTTTTAACCTTGTAATATCCCAGTATTTACAATGCAGGTGATATATATCTGATAGTTGTAGTAACAATTGTAGCAGATGAATGGAAAATTGCGAATTGTAAGTCATATATTACGCTAGTCAAAAATCACAACTGTGAGCGGGGAATGGGGTGATGGATAAAACAAATAGCGAGTAAATCACATAAAATACCTTTCAATTTCAAGAGTTACCAGAAAGTCATAAGAAGTAACAGATTTTCCTTTCACACTCTCACTGTTCATTGTCGCCTTTCATTTGTGTGCTGCATAGATGTTATTTATGTTTGAAAATAAGGCATACATGATCTCTGCAATCATTTCCAATAGATGCTAATGCGTTAGCCATTCTAACAATTAATCTACCAAAGTATCTAAAAATCCCACCCGAACCCCATTATGATGCTATTCGCTGCAGATCAAAAACAGCAGTATCCAAACGAATCAATCAGCACTTCCATCTAATCATTTGTTAATTTTTTCATTTCCAGTTTGACAAACGACGAACGGAAAGAGGAACCTAAAACCATTATGCAGAAAGGATTCCCCGAAGCGATTGGAAATATGTGAAACATAAAAATGTACACAAAAGGCTAAAATTCATTTTTCTGATTTTTTATAGAGAAACTTTTCAACACAACTATTACTACGCACATTCTATACAAGAAAGAGCTGGCAAACGTGACGACCTGAGTTTCTCATAATCTACATATGCTGATTGTAAAAATTTAACGGAGTTGGGTCGAATCATCGTCGGTGAGGTTGAAGTGTAAAATCTCCTGTACTTGAAAGTTGATGAAATGGAACGACAGCTGGGAAATATAAAGAGTCTCAAGGAAGTCTAAAGCCATGGTGAAATGAAATAAAAATTCTAGAACAAACTGGGATTTAATTGCAAAAATTGAAATAATTTGAATTCTATTGTTGTGTGGGTTTGGACTTGCAAAGATAACTTTTGTTTCAAAAATTGATATAGGGTAATTAGGATACATTAAACGGGATTCTTAAGTCACTCCTGGAATTACTTTGATCTTAAGAAATTTTGACCCGTTCCATCAAGCTTACAAGAGTCAAATGCCTCTCTGGCTCTAGTAAATGAAAAACGCAAAAATTATACGATTATTTATTTATTGAAGTTCTACTTATTTTTCCTTTTCTACCCACGGATTTTATTTTGTTCGTCGGGAAAGGAATTGCCGTCTGCTTATGCCAGAATACATTTTGTTTGACCTTTTGAAATTGCAATGAACAAATACCAATTTCCAGGCACCATTCTAGATACTTATAGAAAAGAGTAAGCGATGTGTGAGAGTTATAAATCCATACGTTTCGAGCATCAAAAATAAACGGAGTTGGTTCGATAAATTCCATCAGCCATTGCTCATAAATTTTTCGTTGAGTTTGAAGCGAAAATTCCTAGTACTTATAAGTATAAGTTGAGAGAGAAAATTCAATTTATATTTTAGAGTGTGTGCTCGGAATTATGTTTGCTGTCTCAATTGATTAGTTGATTTAAACTCAAGCAGTGAGTGTAAAGTTTCGCTGCGTTCCTAGATATAGTGATCAAAGAAGATTAATTGTGGGAATGACCGCATTGTATCTTCCAACTGCAAAGATTATTTCGTTACGCTGCTATAATAAATATTATCGAATGGTGTAACACGCAGAATTATAACGTGAATGGGTTACATTTAACCCACGCGACTGATCTAATTAATTATTTGGACGCTAATAAAGTTGGAAATTGTTCGATGTTCCTCTGAAATTCTTGAAGTACTGGTTCATTAGTTCATTATTTTGAATTTTATCCATAATAGGAGGTACTCCTTTATATGCTGCAAAATCCAATTATGATCCTATGAAGATTTGAATGGAAAAGTTTATTGTTTGATACACTGGACTAATAGTTTCATCCAATTTCTCCATCCAAGAATAGGCAAAATTGCAAATTTCAAAGAGAAAAATTTTCCCTTACAGAATTGAAATGGATGTTAGGCTTATTATGATCACGCACTTTGCATAATAGAGACTGTAGAGAATTATCTGTACAAATATTTATAATTCAACTATTTTGCGAGGGCTTGAGTGTATATCTTTGGATTAAGAAGGTAAGGAATAAGAAAGTTGGAAATAAATACATAGGCCCAGTAAAGAAAGAAGTCCCATTCCGCACAGCGATTGGAAATTGGAAACTTGTGAAGCATGAAAATGCAAAAAAGGTAAAAAAACACTTTCTGAATATTTTCATTCCCATTTTTGGAATCACTATCGACTAGTGTCCCGTGCTTCCACGCATAATCAAGATTCCACAAATCACACAATATGTGACATAAACCTCCCGGATTATCATATAAAGAGAAACATAAAAGATTACCGGAGTCGGGACGAGCCAAATGACAAAAATTTTTGGTCATCGCTGTGGCATGAGTGAAGATTTTCGTATAAATGAACAGAATTAATTGGCAGCTAGGAAGTAAGCAGATTCCAAAGGTACCCAAATGCTAACTAATTAGTTGCGGGTTAATCGGAATATTAAAAATGAGATACACTTTTCGTCGATATTCTGATATTCACATCCTGACACTGATGAAAAATGTCAATTTGCACCTACTGTTGGGGAAATCTAATAATATGATGGTCAAAAGTTGAACGGAGTTAGGGCTATCCATACGACTGTGATTTTTGGCCATGAAATATCTAACATACAGCGAACTAGCGTACGCTTCTTAAAATTCCCTGTCACAAATGAACCTGTTCTGAAATTTATGTCAAAATAACCAAAGTGTATTTTGAAGAACATTACTAGGAATTCTGCATTTCAATAAGTTCGCATTCTAAATTTGAAGCACCATTTGAAATTGTAGAAATTGAAGTAGAGCTTTTGTTGAGTGAAATGAATTTGCACAATTGCCAATGGAAACATAAGCCAGATTTTTAGATATCTGCCTTGAGACTGAAAACGACTTTTTAGAGCACAAAAACTGCACGGAGTCGGGCTTACGACTTCACGAACTATGGTTGATCAACTAACTATAAATTGGAATTAATTGAATTAAACGATTGAATTCTAATGAACTGAATTAAATTCTGTGTATGAGTTATTAGCTCTTACTAATTTTTAAAAATCATAGATCAGTGCATCTGCACTATGCGTTACGTAGGTGAAACGTGTAATTTCTCAAGAAAGGAAAACAGAAAGTTAGGAAGGTATACCTAACATGGATCCAGGAGAACATGGGCTAGAAATAATTTGAAGGAGTCTCAGGTTCCCCAGAAAGATTGATGCTTCTGGAAGGCTGAAAAATTGACGAAGAGAATTTAGTATGATTTAGTTTAGTTTTAACGGAATGATACCTTAACATTTGACAGTATTACAACCAACATCAACTTATAGACTTACCTTATTCACTCACAAAACTCCGGCCACTGCTACCTTAATTGATTTAATGATAAGATAAACTATTAACGAAAGGGGTTGGTCGTATTATCAAACGCCACCAAAGTCATATTATCATTTGGGGTGGAGAAAGGGGTACAATATTCGGAGTACATACGCAGTTCGGAGTTTTGTTCCCCACCACGACACTCTTTTAGTTATCTTCTTCTTCTTAACACAATCTCAACACAAAATTGCTAAATCATACTTTAGAGACCTCATATATGTCAAAAATGAATGGCGTATATGAGTAAAAATGAGTATGCATAAGTTGTACTGAAGAAATTATGAATTATGATCATGCCTTATCAACTAGAAGGTCGCAAATGGAATAAAAGTGATCTCATCCACTCCCTAGATATGGGGATCTCATGCTTTAGCTGCCAATTATTCTTATCCGTCCATGATAAGCAGAATGAGATTATACTTATCAATCACCATCATCAAGTTATTCTTTCTACCATGTGGGGATTTACTTTTAAATTCTCTAAATAAATAAATTTAAATAAATGTAAAAATTCTAGTTTTGCACTGGGTTTCAACTCCGTTTAATTTTATATTTATCGTTTTTCTTTTGTATGCATTAGAGATTCAGTTGGAAAACAATGAATGTTTAACTGATGCGTGCTTGTTCTCAATGGATAAATATTATTTTTTAAGAGTAATATGTTCAGTGTACAAAACAATTAATTTACAGAATGTTTAATTGAACGTTTTAATAATTCAACTTGGTATATTTTCGGTTTTGGATTAGATGTGCAGTGTTAAAGGACAGTGTACGGGTTATTTAAACTCCTTTTAGTTTTTACCATCTTTAATTAAAGTCTAACTTCAAACAGCTTTACTGCATCCATAAACAATGATATGATAAGGTTAGTAGTAGAGTGTTTTAGGAGTAAAAATATTGGTAATCATTTGGAGTTTTCATTAGCCAGATTTAGAGAATTCCTTAACGAATGTATGCCTGACCATCTTTACTTCTCTGGAATGTATTCTCTCAATTTAGGGATGGAGGTTAATAAAAGGATAGTAACAGTCCAGCAGTGTATAAAACAATGGCAGACGACGAAAAAACTTGAATGATAAGGAAAATGATGAGAAGGTGTGCCTCGACTCCTTTTAATTTTTATGTCGTAAAAATTTATATTTATAGCTTTCAAGATAACTTTAAATTTTGTTTTGATGATGCAACAGAGTCAAAGAGTAAAGTTTTATCCTCTAAAGGAAGGTTCGATGGGAACTCATGTATTAATCCGATTTTTTCTTCACTTGTTTATCTTTCCAGTTGTGTCAATTCCTCTGGGGAACCTGAGACTCCTTTTCTAAATCAATTTTAGTTACTGTCCTCAAAAGAAAGTGGAAGGTGGATATGTACATCTTGACAACTTCGTTTTTTTTCCTCTCAGAAACATTGTACATTTCTTTCCACCCGGCCCAAACAAATTTCAAAGAATAGTGTGCAGAATACGGGGTCACGGTAAACTATATATGCATTCAATTCTATTTTGGAATACTTTTTCGTTTTGTAAATGATGATTTTAGAGGATGTAGTCCATTAAATGAAATGATTAATTTGAATTACATTCAAATCCTTAAGGATTTTTATTTGAAATCGCATGCAAAAAAGATGGTTGACTGTCGCTAATTTCACAGATGACACGATAGAGCAGTACAAGAAAAATGTTCAGGAAACAAATAATAGTTGATGGCGAGATTTATGTTTTTCTTCCTCACTCCCAAGACTTACAAGAAGTAAGAAAGATTAATCTTTTAGAGGACATAGTGCAGAAAATGGTTTATTTAAACTTTGTTAATTTTTATCCGTTTATATTCGGATTTTGGTGGAGGTTGGCGTATTAAATCCCTCAAATCGAAAACAGAGTAGGTAAAATTATTGGGTAGGAAAGGAAAGAATAATAGAATTCTTCATAAATAAATAATCGCAATATTTTAGTCCTCTTCACTAACCAGACCAAGAGATACATTTGACGTTTGTGAGCTGGATGAGATTTCAAGCTTAAGATTTCAAAGTGTGAATTTTCAATTTTCAGGGGTGATATGAGAATCCGGTTTTATCCTTTAATTTTAGCAAGAGTCCACCCAATAAAACAAATTTTCCGCAACTATCTATATTTCTCTGAAAGTAATTCGCATATCTTTCCACTACCCAAACATCCTCTCACATTTCAATTTCCCTTCCACAATTTCTTCTTCATCCAAACCAATATACACACCAGCTTTTTAGAGATTCTTGCAATTTAGGATTCGCTCCACTTCTAAAATTTCAAGTAAATTTCCACTCCACATCATTTCTGTCTCAATTTTCAATAGTTGAAAACATGTTTAACTCCGTTTGTGCTTGGTTTCTTGTACTGTTTGGGTGCTAAAAAGTGAGCATGGCTAGTCTCAATCCTAGTTAATTTTTATTCCCAGCATTTCTTAATTGCATGTACTGCAGATGTAATTGCGGAACTGACTTTTTTAGTCGACGGCACTGAAAGGAAAGCCAAGGCAGCTATGGAGATATTGTGATCATGACCTTATCAAATTAGAGGTCACAAATGGAGGGAAAGGTGATCTCATCCACCATTAAATGCTCGAGGGAGAGGAACGGTCACTTTTTGTGGGTGCAGTCATAACAGGGGACTCACATCTTCTGACCGTGGAGGCAATGCAG
>JAQIXW010002993.1:0-14033 GCA_034700685.1 Willowsia buskii | reverse complement strand
GGAACCTGTATACCAAATTTCAGCAAAATCGGTGCAAGCGTTCGGGAGTTATCGTGTTGACATACAGACAGACAGACGGACAGACAGACGGACAGACAGACGGACAGACAGACGGACAGACAGACGGACAAACGTAACAAAGTCAGGACTATGCTTTCGCAAGCTCAAGCGTCGTAATAAACGTACCCCTGAGTCACGAAGAAGCTTCTCAAAAAACCTCTTCTCCACTAAAGACTGTTCATACTCTTGAGTCTTTGACTTTATGGTGCCTTCAAGCTCTCCAATCTTTTTGTGGAACTCATACACAATCGTGTCCATTTTCTTCACTTCATCTAACCTGGAGGAGAACTCATGTGCCAGCTTTGTAGCTTCATGACTGTAAAAATCACGTTCCCTTTCTAAACGATGAATGGTCTCCGTTTGAGCTGTGATTTCTCGTTTATATCCTTCCATTTCGCGTTCCAGGTTATTTGTGGCAACTAAATGAACCTTGAGTTGATTGTCGTGTTCGGATGCCAATGTTTTTGCTCTGGTGAGATTTCTATTCACAACTGTTCGCTTTTTGTCAAGTTCTTCCACTCGCTTTCTGTTTTCTTCCAATTTCTTTTGCGCTGCTTCCAATTCCCTTTCCAAATCAATAATCTTTTGTTTTAGCACTTCACGATCCGCTTCCAATTCATCCAATCGCTGCTGAAGTACAGTGCACCGCTTCAGGTTTGTATTTCTCAGTCGAATGGCTTGCATTCCTTCCGCTCTGATTTTGATTAGTTCGTCCTCTTTTTCCTAAAAAAAACAAGACATGCGTTATAATCGTGACATGAAGTTTGGACCACAATCATACTACTTAAAATGAATGTTTTCGAATACAAAAATCCAACCTTCAAGTCGTTTTGTTTCTTAAATGTTTCAACAGCCAACTTCTCTACAAGGTCCACTTGTGTATCGAAATCTTTCTTGAGCTTCTCCAGTTTGGCAAATGCAGCTTCTGCGTCTTTCATGGCAGATTCGTTCATAACCTGTAGTATATCATTTAATTTGTTCAGATCACTATAAGTTTAACAATCATCATAATGTTGCACTGTCTGTTGTTAAATACTTTTTGCGCGGAGACGCCCCGTTCAAATTCCAGTAGTTTGTATCTTGCATTATTAGAAGCCTTTTCTGTGTCATTAAGCTCCTTTGTCTTATCTTCGATTGATAATGTTAGGTTTTCTATCTCTTTCTCAATATTCTCCTTTCGTTCCGTTTCCCGTTCCAAAGCGTCTTTTTGCGCTCTGGCTTCCTCGTCAGCATACCTTATCGCTTCTTGATACTCTAAGCGCTTTTCTCCAAACCGCAGTTTTTTCTCTTGCAGCAAAGCTAAAGATGTTCTCATCTTTCCCATATCCTTATGAAGAGCATCCCTTTCATCTTGCAGCTTTCGACGAATTTTCATCAATTCATTCAATCTGACACAAATTGCATTTATTGATAAGTATACCCAACTACAAACAATTTATAGTACAAAAATTATAACTTATCGTGTGCTAAAGTACTCTGTTTGTCCCTCCATGTTTGCCGCTGCTTGGATGTTCCTATTTAAAATCATTATATCAGTTTTCAGCTCTTCAATTCTACCAGCATTTCTCCGCTCTTCTTCTTCCGAAACATCAACCAAATTCCAAGCAGTTTCCAGTCGAGCCCCTAATCTAGCAGTTATCTCTGGATGATCCTCAGCAATCCGAATAAGGTTTCTAGTTTTAGCCATTGTGTCTGCCACTTCTACAGTTAGTGCTACATCTTTGTTTAGTAAACTATTCAAATTGTCGTGGGATTTATGGATGCCATCCCAAATGAAGGAAAATTCTTCTTTGATTTCGTCCAATGGAATGCCAACCTTTTGGGCTGTGTTGAGATCTTGAATAATGCCATTATAAAATTCTTTCAATTTGGAGAAAGACGTGTCACTAAATGGCGATGATGGCATCATTTCCTTTATGTCTAATTCTGTGAACTCCTTTGAATCTTCATCTAAAAGCTGCATCAACTGCTTTGAAATGTTCTCTCTGGCAATGTCCATTTTTGACTTGGTCTCAGGCCCCGGTATCTATACAACATGTAATTTCTTATTACGTATATTATGGCGTAAATTCGAAAAAGAAATGTGTGAGAAGTTTGTAGCAAATAGTGGCTAACATTAAGAGATATGACATCCTTTTGCAGTACGACTACTGACTTTTTAGGTTTTAATGTCGCATTATTGGGCTGCTCTTGCCTTACAGTTTCAGTCACCTTGTTAGAGTCATCAGTGATCTACTTTTAAAAACAAAGATTGCGTTAACAATGTCATAGACCATCAATAAAATATCACATTAAGTAAACACTTTTGTTGAAACGTTTTTATGCAAATTTAACGTGCTTGAGAGGGTTGCGATCCAACGTCCAAACTTGAGCCCTCTCTAGCAGGGGCTTGTTCCGTGGGGGCAGTATCACTACCATCGAATGATTGCCCAACTTCCATTTTCTGTTACTGTACGTGAAAGTTGTATTCTGGAAAATCTTTAACGAGTTTTACTAGCAAGCATCGACTTATTGCGTGATATCATAAGATTCATAAGTCAACCAGCCTCAACGGTTAGCACAAATTTTGATGTTAAAAATAAGAACATGACATAAAAATAATATTATTATCAATCAAATCAATAACTGAATGCCTATATTGTCGGTCCTAATTGTCGGAAATGTTGCTAATGGTTCAAATTTGTATGTACTGCTCTTTAGACGCACATTTTGACATGACACGATTATTCGTTTCTTGCAAAAATGACAGCATGACAATGACATCCATCTATGTATTCATTTGTTCACACATACAAAATTGAATGATAATAAATTGCAATTCTTGAATGAATTGAGAATATCATATTCTGACAAACCCACATCAAAATTTTCAGTGCAAATTTTATTTCAAGTCAGCTTTTTTATTTTTCAATAAAGAATCTACGACTACGAGGATTCCGCACACGGGTATACAATATTCAACGTAAACTTAATATATATATAACATTTACTTATACAAATGTAAAATAATAATAATATCAAACTGCCTACAATAATTGTAATAATAACAGTCAATCATCAGTGACAAAAATATCAATATTTTGGTCAGATTTACATACAGCACCTTATATAATTTTCTGATTGATGCAGCTTATTTCCTGTTTTAACTTAGGAATGCATATTCAGTAAGCAGCAGTTTGTAATTATGCATTTCTCAATACATGACTGAATATTTGATTGAAATCTTGTATATTATATCAATCACTGATCATGGATGCGAATCTGACGTCCAGTTCTTTGTAGCTCAAATTATTCTTACAGCCTTACGTTCTACCAGAGAGCCAGAATCACACGTTATAAGCTTGAATGCTTACAATTCATTAAATCACAATCAAATATGGTTTCTTTACACAAATTGCAGTCAAATAAATTCCCAACAATTGTACCAATTTTTTTTATACTCATTTTCATTCAATTATACTGTCTATAATGATTGGATTGAACATTTACTAAATTTACAGGTAAATTTTTGCTTCCCTGATAATCCTGTTTGCTCATCCAGTAGCTAAATGCTAAAATCACAAATGACAAGAGTTAATTTGTGATCATTTATAATAAGTTTTTGTGGGGACTTCGAAAATACAAATGTTACAAATAAAGAGATTAGCAAGTAAATACCAATAAATAAATGAAAACAGAAAGCAGACCAACATGATTCCTCCATGTTTCCACAATCTGATTAAATCATAACTGCTTTTAAGTACTTTCGCTTTATTTGTAGCATTTGTAGCGTCCGTGCACATTGCTTATATTTTCTGTACAGATTACTTTACACATTAATGTTATTTAAGTAGTAAAAGTTAATATTACAGTTGGCTTTTCGTTCGATATAAATTGATAATTAGTAATTATTATAATTTCAATCATACTTTCAAAATTGTAGAAAAGCCGTGAAAGCACTTATTGTAAGTCAGCGTAAAATTTTTAAACAACAGAAACAAAGTATTGTTAATCGTTATTTCATAAAGCATTTTAAAAATAAGGAAAACAATCTAAGCAAAAAATCAGAGATGTACCAGTTGAAAAAATAAATTTTCAAAGGAAATTTATCTACAATACGAGAAAAGGATAGTCGAATTGCCTCTAAGAGTAAATCATTTGACCGATTTGCACACATTATTAGATTTAATGCTTCCCTGTCAGTTCACAGATAATCTTTTACTATACTGAAGAATATAACAATCATAAAGAGTGTCTTCGAATGAAGGCATAACCGTTGTCTTATGTCCTTATTTACAATTATAATGTTGTCGTTTGATATTGTATAAAGTGTTCTCATTGTTCTCTGAAATTCAGTCATTATTGCTTTCACTGTCGCGGCAGGACAGAAGTTTACTATATCCCTCCACAATCATTGGCAAAATCCTTATGATTTAAAGACGCAGCGAAACGAGTTTGCTGTAGCTAGTAGATAGGTACTGACAGTGTTTGATTACCGTTAGTTTACATTGCTATCTTTGTAGTTAACGACTGTCAACAGTAGTAACTGCTCGTTATTATTGTGGTATGATATCGTAACTCACTGGAAAGTTCCTCGTTGGATGAGATCATAATATAAAGAATTGTCAGTTTTTATATCAATATAATCAGGATCTGTTTCGGCATTACTTGGAGGATAGACAAACATATTATTAAAATCTCTCATAAATTTGCAGAGACAATAATTAAATAAGTCAGCAAAAGAGATTAATGCTTACTAGCTTACTCAATGATTATTAAATTCTTTGCAAACATTTATGACAAAAATGTCTGGAAAAAATTTTAAATTCGTAATACTTCATAATATTATGTGTAGGAAAAAATAATATTATGCAACACATTATCATACATACCTATACATAAAACGGTCCAACATAGGCACATTAGTAAATAGTAGAATATTATGCGTATTTATATACAACTAAATAACCTATAAAATCGTCGGATTGAAATCTCGTAGTTTGTTTGTTGCCAAATAATACCCTACATAAGGATACGACAGCGTGCAATCTAACTTGAACTTTCATCCTACGATTAATTATTTCTTGAATCTTTTTAGCTTCATTTTTCATCAGCGCCAGCAGATGAACATGGATAGGTACCTTAATAGTTAATGATGATGAATATTAATTTACGACGAGTTTCTCTTAAATATATATTCAGATACGTCATGCTCCGCAAACATTTTACTAAGAATAAATACTATAAAAAGGTTAACATAAATGGTTTTGGCAAAAATATGGTAGATTTCATCTGACTTAACTATACACTGTAATCATGCAGCGCAATTTTTTATAATTTTGTGTAACTTTGTTTAAATAACTGCTTGCATGAAACATCTTTATATAGTAACTTTGTTGACAGCATATACTGATGCAAAACAAACCTATATGACTTGATAGTGTTTCCTTTTAATTAATTAAGCACACATACCTATTATATGTGGCAGCGACACGGTGCGTGCTGGTTCTACTTTTGTTATAAATTGGAAATACTGCTATATATTGTGTTCCATTTCAGATTCTTGTTGTTGTCATCACTTGTCACTTGACTTGCCATCATATTATTTTCCTACCATCATCAACTTGACTTGTCCAGATGAATACAAAAACAGTAAACAGACTAATATACACTATCCTAGCATGATTGGTCGCGAAGTACGGCCTGCATATTTTTTTCTTTAGTACTACTGATGTAAATGCTGATAATTTACAAACTCTTTGGCTTAGTTCTTGGAAAGTATCGATTGATTAGAAAGTCTGCAAACAGGAGGACAAAGGACGAGTAGACTCCGATGCTCCATTTGATTGTATAGCTGTCTCTCGCACAATATTCATGTCTTACAGCTGCAAATTTAAAAAGAGAAAATATGTTGTTGAAAGTGTGTTATTTGTATATACATGCATCATAGATATTGCTTGTTGTAAATGTTCCAGTTTAGCTGCCCATTGTCCATAATTTCAAATAATTGACAACGATTTCGATATTATATGTGTGAGAGAATAATGATTAATATGCTTACTAAGAACGTATAATGAGTAGATATTCACAAACATTCCTACGACCATTTGGAAAAGTTGTAACGTGGTTAGTGTCATCGCTAATTTTCTTGGAACCTTAATTTTCATTGCCTGTGCAGAAATAATACAAAAATATTTATATGTATTTATTGCGTATGCAATGAATTTACTACCTTTTTCCTTTATCAGTTTATTGTATTTATTTATTTTCTGACGTAAATCATTCTTTTGTACTTACGCGTAGTGCAAAGTACGGATACATGATGGAATGGACCCCAAAATTCATTACCCCATACCAACGCTGAATTGGCTCTGAGTACGGGTAAATCGTCCAGACAAAGCACATCGTGATGCAATGATGGTACCTAGAAAAATACACAAAACGTCAATTTGTTAAAAATGATATTCGTTTAAAAAGAACTAGCAACCCAGTCAGTTAACATTTTTACTGACGCATTAAGATTAAATCATAAAATTTCTCTTCTAAGCTTTAAAGAAGCAAATAAGATGTTTTCAAAGTTATATGCGCCTCATGTTTTATAAATGTCCGCTTTAAAAAGTCATTATAATTGCAAAAAAATGTCTCTTAATTGCTACCTGATCACATAGAAGTATCGGCAAATACCGATAGTAATTTATATTTTTAGTGCGAAAGCCCCATGAAAAAATGGACATTGACAACATTATCTCTTGAGGCACGTCATAAGTCATTAGTAAATGAACGGTAGTGAGTTCTTGACAAAAAGAACAAGGTGTGTATGCCGGCAATTTAAGTAAAAAATTGATTAGGTTGGGTTTCATTACCACGATATGTGTCTCTAATGTCTACACATCCCATTACTCACACGCTATAAACAGGTGTACATAAAACATATAACAAAGCGAGTAGTAAAGACAAACACTCAGTTCATAGTTTTCAGAGACTTACCATTGAATGAAGAGTAAAGGTTGCTTCCTCAGCACGATGAATAGTGTATCGCCCAGCTCAACAAACTTGGATAGTGCAAATAAGACGGCCCAGAAGGCAAGTGGTTCATTCAGACCTTCTCGTATGCAAACACTCTTATGAAATCCATTTGGTAAGCTCAGAACGTGAATTAGCTCCTGACTCATTCGATAAAAGCCAATCATGGAAAAAATTCCTAACGCCCAGTTCCATGCAATAAGCGGCTTCCGCAACTCAAATCCAGGTCGATTTTTCATATATGCTTTCAGTCCAAAAATCACTACAAGATACAAAATGGAGACGTAGAATGGGATGTTCTTGTTTGCTCTCATGTATGACTTCCACCCGGGGTCATCCACTTTTTCCAGCCACGTTGATCGAAAGACTGGTGGATTCTCAAATTCCCAAGGCACATGCGCCCACTGGCTTAGAGCTGTTGCTGTCGAGTTTTCAAACATTTTGGCTGTGCTTCTTTGTAGGATTATTTTCTTAAACGAAATATTATGGATAAATTTAACAAGATCGTTGACTAGTATGTTTTTTCAGGTCAAAGGTAACTTTCACTGTTTTTAATCGTTGCCGGATTATTATGCACAGGAATGATTTTCTTTTTCCTTATCGTCAAAATCTCCTTCCTCCTTGAGACATGCGATAACCATAATCTCTTTAAAATTATCATATAAAATTGTCAATTATCAGTCACTGGAACAGTTGAAGTTCTTGACATATTGAAAATATGAAGTCTTCAAACACCAAACTAGAGTAGTAAAACACTCAAAACGTGATTGATTCACTTTTGATCATGTAGAGCATTGCATAAATTGTGTCAGACGGAAGATGACAGAATATAAATATATAGATAACAGTGTAAACAACAACAACTTTCAATATACATACAAGGGAAATAACAATGAGTCATATCATGCAAGATTGTCTCACTTGGAATACTTTTAATCACAAAAAACTGATTGAAATAGATTGACTTCTATGTAATTGTTTATATGCAGTGCATAGAGAGCAAAACTGTTTCCGTGGACGGACACTATAGTGGTGGTCTTGTTTCATGCGCAATTTAAGAACCCAGTAGCTGGAGGACCATTAGCCAGAAATTCCAATAGGGTCGCTCTTGTAACATGTACCTACGTATTGTTGTTACTGGTAGTCCTACTATTACGCAGAAACGGTAACACACGAGAAACACTTATGACTTTTGTCCGTTTGTTGTTGCTTTGAATATTATTGTTATTATTATTATTATTATGCATGCACACTTTTCGTTCCTTATGAATGATGCATGTATGTATTTGCACTATTTTTCTATATATCACTCTCACCGACACCACAACCCAAACTACTCGAGAAAAACTCCTTTTCTGTGCTTTCTGTCGAGACGAGCGGTTGTGTACACCTGAAGGTGAGTTAAGACTTTGCTGCCGCTATTTATTCATCCAACACTACGACTCGCACATCCCAGAGTGAAACGCCGGACTACTAGAAATAAAAGAAAGAGAGAATGAGGAAAAGTTAATATGATTCTTATCATTTTACATGTCGAGAGGAAGGTGTGTGTATGTATATTTACTTAATACGTATGTGTGTAGTTTAATGTAAAAAATTATGTTATCCTTTACAGCATGACTTTACATCGAGCTATTTTATAATGGCCAATAGAAAAAGAACATTTAACTTGATTGTACATATACATATAAGGCATTTGTATTCTTCTACAAATAATCATATAGCTCTCCCAGTGTCCCTAAAAACTGTATCAATGCCTTCTTTCTTCTCTCTCTCTGCTTCATTTACTAGCAGAAGCAGAACGGACATTTGTTGGAATAGGCAAAATTCAGTATTGTGGGCAGCCGTATAGATAAACTATACAATGCATACATTATGAATATGCACATATATATATATCACAAAAACCGTGCAATATATATGTGTGTTCCATGCCTCTAGAAGAACTTGCATTGGTCTTGTATATTGTTAGCAATAAACCGTCTGTGGAGCAGAAGACCTAACCCACGAAATGGAAAGAAAAAAAATGTAATGGTGTAGTAGTACCAAGTACGCGAGAGTTAACTACGCACATATCCAATCCTCCACCACCACCACACGATCACAATCCAACGATCTACAGAAAGTGGGAACTGGGAACATGTAAAGGCACTAGAGCACCAGAAATAATCGTCGTAGTAGAGTCGTAGAAGACGACGACAACAACGATGGGTGATATTGGTGAAGTAAAATATGACTTCAAGTTTGCATGCAATCTGCAATACAAGCATGTAGGAGCATTAAAGGATTCTTCGTCGTTTCTTTTGCCACTTACACTTCTCTGCACTTCTCCCTTCTAGCTCTTTCAGTCGGTTTCTTCTTCCCCTGCTGTTGCTATTTAGATATCCGCCGTTTTCCCTTTTCCTGCAGGCTGTGTTTTTGGAATATATACTCTAACGATGCTGATGATTGGAAGGGTATATAAGGCATGTAGTTCTACATAATGTGTATATACTTGTATGGCTTACTTTTTCCCTGCAAAAAATCTATTTCTATCTATCCATCTGTTCCATCTTTGACTTTGTGTCGTGTCGCCGGGTGCGGGTGGATGAAAATGGACTCGTGTCGACAAGAAAATTGGTGTGAACTCGAGATACTTGTTTAAGTACATTAAAAGATGAGCAAAATATGATTCATTCCAAATCTCTGTACAAATGAACTGCTATAAGGAAAAATACATAATGAAAATAAAGATCTGTTTACTATTGGCTGGATAGATGTGGTGTGTGATGAGTGAGGACTGTGTGACGATGTCTGCAATCGTCATCATCAGATTCTGCTTATTGTTCATTATAATTAATTACCTTGCTTGACTTATTCAATCGCTAACTACTACAATCAAAGTGCATGCATATTATATATATACCTATAATAATACAGTAGTAGCCTTCATTCATAAACATATTGCATAATATTAGTCTCAAATCGCACATCTTCTCGTGTTCTCATGCTTCTTCCTTTGGTGCTATGTGGAAAATGCAGTTGCTTTTGGCCCCAACCCCATAATATATGTTCTTAATACTTCATCTTATTTTTTATGACTGCACATGTCGCTATAAAAATATTCATATGCATGAGGCGTAAATCCTACAATGAGCACCAATCCGTTACTGTCTACTGACTAATCGCTACGAAGCTAATTCTATTAGGCATTCGGATGACCTCATCAGGAGAACGGGAAACATTACGATTGTTTGTATAAAAGTTTCCTGCAAAAAAACTCGTGTCCAGTTTGGCTTCATTGCACCCACATCCTGTGATGAATATCATCTCCACTTTGCCTTGAAAGAAACTCTTCTGGTATTAAATGGCAAAGCAATTTTAACCCAGTGTGTATAGCCATGCATTGGTGGTTTAATAGATTTTCCAAGTAAAACAAACATTGCCCATCCCAAAATTTTCACTTGCCAGAGCGTTACTGCTGTATCATGAACATAATGTGCCGATAATTGTGATGAAACTGTTGGTGCTAAACTAATAGTTCCAATTGTGTTTTTGTACAGCATGCTTACTTTACGACAAGGTAACGTACACATGCATGCGATCATACACTATAGTGTCTAATATGTAATATATTTTATATCCATTCCATCATGTCACACATTGTGTCATAAAAACTCCCATCGGTTTATTATTACTTTTGTATGCCCGTGATGTGCCATGAATATTTTAGTAGTACCACATCATGCCATGCAGTTTACTAATTATCCAGTAGCAGGAAGAATATATATATCTTGCTAATAGTTAGTGCGCTGTTGAGTTGTGTGTAGGTAACCCATATTATCCAGAGCACGTACATTTATTGTTCAGGAGCGTACACACGGCATATCCTAAACTGTTACATTATGCATTTACATACCTGCCTCTGTCGTTTTCGTTTTTACTATTTAATGCACACATGACCACGCCATGGGCATTTTGTGAACCTGAAATGCTGTACGGCAAAAACGGCATCACGTGAAGTAACACAAACCTTTAGAAAAGCCGACGACGAACAGAACTGCATTTTGGACTTTAGATTGGCATATGGCACGAACTACTTTGTTGCTCTTATATCAACATTGTAGAGTTAATAAGTTTATTGGCATTCATTGTATAGGTACAAGTTATTGGTGGTCGTTTTGTAATGCTCCCAGAGCAGCAACCTTCCAGTCAAACCAACTAAACCACACATTGGGATTGGGAATTATGTATATACAGTAATACAATGAATACGATATTTATAGACAGACAGCAGCACAAGTTGCATGCATAGTGGAGAATTCTTTTTAGCCATGTGTTCTGACACTTTTGCAAAAAGTAGGTGGTTTGGGTACGCGTGGGTTCATTGCGATTTAATAATACGTTGCTCTAATGTTTGTAGCTTTTGGTGTTTTTGCAAACGTAATGACAAAAGTACACAAAATGAAAATCTGCATGTGCTGTATGTAGTTGGTCTTACATATATGAGCAAACACGATCATTAAAAGAAAAAGCATGAAACCAAATCAAGATCATCATAAAAGTACGTGAATCCAATGCCCATGTCTGTTTGTGCAAAACTTTCCCACGTTGCCAAAAAATGATAGCCAAGTTTCTCTCTCTTTTATTCCATCTCATATCTCTCTGTCTTTGAGCTGCCGGCGTCTGCTTTCGAACGACTGAACATTTTAACTGGAGTAAAACTAATTATTTCTAAATGGTATCATGCAATACACAAATGACAGCTCCAAACTTGAGCCTGAAATTGGCCACTTAACCACCCATAAGCACGCTAAAATTGTTGTGCTTACAATATATTTCTGTCTCATTTTTTATCGATTCCTATAATAGCCAGCGCCAGCATAGCTTGTGGAAAACAAACTCAACACTACCACAAGGTTGTTACCACCTATTCCCAAGATCCTCTCATTCATTCACCATTTGTCCATATGTATTACAAGTGTTTTCGTGCAATCAGATTGGCGAACATTTATTACCGCATACATCAAAATCGTAATTTTCAATAATAGATGATGTAATTATCCTCGTCCGTTGTGAACCTCTCATCAAATATCCTTTCAATATGAAATATCTGTATTACAAGAAAAAAATTATTTGTAAAGAATTAATACTCACATAAGACATAATAATACGAAAATAACTTAAAAATCACATGCGACATGTGTAAATTAAAATATTTTAAGCAACCAGAGAGAGAGAGAGAGCTGGTTGAAGGACAACGGTCATTTCAAAACCCAAATGCTTTTGCTGCTTGTAAAGATTTCTCAAATTTTACGAGTAACACGCAACAGAAAAAATATACATTGTATTCTCTGATTTCGCAATTGGCTTTGATTTGCTCTTTGAAAACTGAATAACAGAATGACAAATCATTTCTTGAATGATGTGGTTTCTGCATAAGCCCTTTTCTCTTACAGTAGAATGCAATAAATTTAATTAAAATTAATGCTGGAGAAAATTAAACTTCTATATTATTTGCTTTTATTATAATTGCTTGATGTCTTATGTATCGTTTTAATCGTGAAATTGGAAAAAAACCTATGTACTCGTTTTTAATCAAGTAGACAAATAAATATAGCTGGTACTTTAAAAATATATCAAATGCATAGTTTTTATGGCTTATTTAGCCTGAACTAATCTTTCCCATAAAGGTAAGTAAAAAGATTATACATGCAATCTATCAACTCAAACAGTTTGATGTTTATATAAAGTTTCATGTCCCTTACGTTGGAAAGTTTAATTATTTAAATAACCGATAACCGAGGTTTTACATCAGTTTCTCCTCTTAAGTTCATAGTTCATTCATACCAAAATTAAATCCTATCCAAATCTGAAGGAAGCAGTATATTTGCTGTATTTCAATTAACCAAGCTCTTAAAGGGAATTGCTTCGGAAGGCAATAAATCAACCTGTGCATACATATAGACTTCATTTACTGAGCTACACAGAATTTAAATAATATTTTTGTACGTTTAATCAGTAAAATAAAACAGTTCTTCACATAACGGTATGTAGTGTTTGTTATTTCGTTTGCATATAAGATTTCTGATGAAAATACGTTATAAAAATTACTATCTGAAGAAACTGCCTCATGCAAACAACAAGTTCCATTTATATATTTAGAAATTGCAAGCAATAAAATGTTTGCAAAAAATATTGCCATTGCTTTTCCCTGTTTGCAATAAGTGCTTTTAGAGTAGAGACAACTTTCTGTCGCTATTTTTATTTTTATCTAGCTGTAAATGGTTAATATTTAACTTGCAGTGTACCTGTTAATTTTTAGAAGAGAATTATTCTTCTAATTAGCACCTGCAGAAGTGAGTAGAAATAATTGCACAGCTTATAATCATAATATATGAAATGTTTAGAATGCTTTATGACATGAGTTTCCTGCAAAGCGATTTTTCTATTTTCTCATGTACTCAACTACTAAATAATAATATGTATCTCAAATCTAGAAATTTCACAATGATGAATGCTTTAACCTGAAGAATATAGGCGTAGTAAGAGTGTGAGAACGGAACAGAGAACGTGAGGTAGGATTTAAATCCTAGATTTATGCACACAATAAGTTTTACATTATAAGAAGCTGCCGCAACGTCAACTAGTTCAGAACTAACGTAAAAACTGAATGCAACAACTTAATTTTAAAGTCATTTTCTAATTGTATTTCCTCAATACTGATATTACTGATGCAATAAACTACTTACAAGCCTGTACGGATGTATCTGTATTTAGTATTTTATAGTTACCTATATATATATATATATGTACTTTGCGATACACTCATAATGCGTAGTTGTTCGTTTAATCAATATTTCACGAGCGACATTTAGTGCTATTTCTTGATGCGAGAACGCTATTCAAGGTAACAATAAAAGCTAAAGCAACAACGGGTTTAATAGCACAGTTGTAATGCTACTTCTGCTCAACATGTGCAAACGTAAGCA